>CAUYQG010036472.1:0-72488 GCA_963574415.1 Tarsius wallacei | reverse complement strand
TTTTTGATTTATTGTAGAGATGAGGTCTCGCCAAGTTGCCCAGGTGGGTCTCGAACCCGCGGGCTCAGGCAATCCACTCACCTCAGCCTCCCAAAGCGCGGGATTACAGACTGAGCCACCGAGCTCGGCTAAGATTTTTCTTAAAGAGTATACTTTTTCATATATTCATAATTTAATTTTATAATATTATCTATCATTTTTCAGGAATATTGTTATTTCATAAAGAGAATAATCATTTAATTTAATAGTTGGATTGCTACATAAGTCATAGGTAAAAATGACAGTGAAATAGCACTGTCTTTTATTTGACATACTGTGTATTCAGTATATCAAATTACAGCAATTTCTTGTCTTCACAAGGGCAGGAATATTTCAGTTAAAGCTCCAAGATTGCTGTAGTGGATTTTTTTTTTAAATTTCATTGATCTTTTGTGTTTTTAAACACTGCACTGGATCTGCCGACCAGCTCAGTACAAAAAACATAAATGAGCACTTATTATGTGCCAGTGTGTACGGAACAAGGCCTCCAAAGGTGTGTAAAACACAATCCCTGACATCCCTGTGGAGTCTAAAGTTCTGTATTGAAATCCAGTAAGATCTGTGAAAAAGCATCATAGGATTAACATGACACAAGAAGCACTTGATATGCAAATTCAGCAATAGAATTTTTTCTTCATTCAGCAAAAAAGTATTTGTGGAAATGATGATTTCCTAGATAATATTGAGTCAGAGTCTGGCAAGTAAATGAGAACTGAATGTAGGAAGAAGAGGAGACAGGTGAATATACCACCAATAGCTGGGGAAGTGTATGTGTCAGATGGAGACCAGAAATGCCTATAATTCAAAAGAGAAAGTTTGTACTAGTAAAGAAATAAAATGCAGTGCTAAGGGAGCTTTTAAAGGAAGGAGAAATAACACTCAGTTGGGAAGCCTAAGTAAGACATCATGTAGTAGGTGGTATTTGAGTTAAGCTTTAAAAGATGCCCAAGGTTGCTATAGACAAAGACAGGAAAGCAGAAAAAGAGAGGATACTTTAAAATAAGCAAAAGTATTATAGCCAAAGGATATCTTAGAAAAAAAATTGCTCGGTTTGGCTAGAGGATTTGTTACGTGAATGGAAATAGCTAAAAAACAGAACAGGAAAGATAACTGGGAATAGAAAGAAGGAAATTAACATTTAATGAGCACCTACTATGGCTCAGACACTTGCTGGGTTTTTTACAAAGATTGTTTCGTTAAATCTTTACAACAAATTATGAAAGAATTATCATTACTCACATGGTACCGTGAGGAAATGACTTATTCAGGGTCACAGAACTAGTTAAAAATAGTAATAATAATAATAGCTACTTTCATGGAATATTTATTATATGACAGCACTGTGTAAGCTAGGTCCTCACAAGTATTATCTCATTTAATCCTCACTACAACTCTATAAGAAACTTTCCATCATAACTCACATTTTATCTGATGAAGAAAATAAGGACTGGAGAGACAGCAGAGATCTTTAAGTGACAGATGGAGCAGAATTCACATTGGGTCCTGCTGACACTAGAGCACTCCAAAAAGTGCTCTTTTCTACTTTCTCATTATGGCACCAGAGAATCTGGGATGCACGTAAGAGGGATATTGGTTTAATTTGAAAAGCAATGAGAAGCTGTCAAGTGTTCTAAAGATGAATAACATCCAGAGACAAAGCTCAAAGAACTTGGAGTCTGGTGGAGGAACATGACAAACAGCATGCATGTTGGACGCTCATCCTTACTAATCTCGCACCCCAGCCCATGTCCATTTCACCCGCCCTGCTACTGCTGTCTTAGAACAGAAGACAAAAATTACATGATGTCTTGTTCCCTTCACTTTATCTTTTCTTCCTTTTGATCCCATTCTTTCTCCCACTTATTTATCTCTTACCAAAGGACAGAAAAAGAACCTCAATGAAAACTCCTTTTATTCTCTCAAGAAAATAAAAGTCTCTTTCAAAATTCCATAATGGCAAGAAAAAAACTCATAATCTCATAGGATTACAAGAACCAGGAAACACAGAGAATGATAAATTAGAAAAATCAGAGTCAGAGGTGAGGCCACCAAGATTCACATAAACACTGATTACCGCACTGTTTAAACAAACGCTGGAGACCAGGCTGAAATAGATTTCCACAGTTAGCCCAATCCACATTTCACTGCATTTTTTTTGCATCACAATTGTATCAGGGAGAAATCAAATGTGGAAACAATCTCTTATGTCACAGCCTGTTTACTTCTTGGCTTGATTAGCAAAGGAATACTCTGCACCATACTCTCCCTGGAGTTCACCTGGCCATTTCTCTTGGTGTCCTTTCTAAATTTTCTTTTCTAAATTTTGTTCCATTCCCATGTTTTGCAATGACTAGCTGATGAAACAAAGGAGAGGAATCACAGAATTTCTAATCTCTTCTGTGAGGAGGTTTTTCTCTCACTGATCAAACCTTGGCTGAAAAGACTGCCTTTATTGTCTCAAAACATTTCAGAGCATATCAACATCTACCTCAAATGAATGAAGTTATTTGACTACAACTGGAAAATAGCAGACAGAG
Organism: Tarsius wallacei; assembly: GCA_963574415.1. Taxonomy (NCBI): domain Eukaryota; kingdom Metazoa; phylum Chordata; class Mammalia; order Primates; family Tarsiidae; genus Tarsius; species Tarsius wallacei. The sequence goes on along the minus strand of CAUYQG010036472.1, from coordinate 69,912 downwards.
CCTATTGGCAGGCAATGATTTGAACAGAACTTTTGCAAAGTATCTTGTTAGTGATTTGCAGGCCTAGGGGTGGACGTCCAAACACCAGTCGGCCCTGGAAGCACCACTTGCAAAATTGCGTTAAGAACAAAGTGTTCCTTCAAACACTGGATTACATAATTCCTCTATCATGTTTATCCATTTCAAGGATAAAATAATGTAGAAGTACAAAATGGTACAAGTCTATTAAAACTCTTCAGTTTAAAAAGGTGAATGATTTGCTCAATCGTCACACAGCCATTGGGTGGCAGTATCAGAACTCAACTGAGGTTTAGCCGGTTCCCACTGGACAAGGCCTTGCTGATTCAATGCCTCCTGCATTCTGCATTCTCTCTTCTGCTTTGATTGTCACCAACAATCTATTTTTCAGCTACTGGGAAAAGTGTAAGTAACACTAAGTTGAACCCATCTTTTTTGAAGTAACATTTGTGTGTCTCTGTGTACTCCATGATATGACATGCCAGCCATTAAGCTCAGAAGGCTACATGTTTTATCTTATTTAATCCATCTGACATTCCCCTGAGTTAGAGTCCACTAACATAACTATGTTATGTCCCATACGCTTAGAATCCTTTTCTGGATCCCTGGAAAATGTGAGGCTCAGGAATTTAAGTAGCAAGTCGAATGTCACACACAGAATAGGTAGCAGAGCTAGAATTCAAATCCAGGCCGTCTTATTGCAAAAACCACATCCCTCAGCCAGAAAAGCAATTTACCTTTTACAGAGCTGTCTTCAGAGTTCAGTCTAACTTATGTGGTGATTGTCAGAGGAGATTCCAAAAGTATAGAGGGAAAAGCAAGATAGAATAAAGCTGGTGGATGCTCATTCCCCCCTCCTCCCACATCTGCTTTTTTTGTTTGTTTTTGTTTTGAAAGAGCATAAAAAGAAGAGGTAACATGGACACAAGTTGGCGTATAAAAGGAATTTGGTAGATTTGAACCATGCAGCTACCAGATTTTCTTCTAGCTAATCTGTTACTTAAACTTAAAATCACCTTACGAAAGATTTTAATTTCCATTTCAAGGAAATATCCTTAGATTAGACACAGCTCCAGTCAGAAAAGCAATTCTGACTGGAGAACTTTAAAGTTAGCGTATTTCTATTTCTCATGTCAACTTTGAAAGTTACCAACTATTTTTAATTTTTTTCATAACAAATGTTATTGCTATTATGTTTACTTAAATTTTTCTTGAATTACTCTCTGGTGTTTAAAGAGTTATTTCTATCTTCCCTAGAACTACTTTTTACAACTCATAACAGTGCTCTCAAGTTCTTGTGTACCATGATTTAGTGAGCCAAGCTGACATCCTCTCTTCCCTTCATGTCTTCACAAGTGATAAATATACTCCCACTCTCCTTCCGTCTCACTCATAGAGACATCATGTCATCCTTCTCATATTCCCTCTCCTCACCAGTCCTACTCTTCAGACTTCTGTTTCTGCCAGTCACCAATATCTCCTTCAATTCCTACAATTTACTCCATTTTGGTGGGTTGTAAATTTCCTGAATATGGAAGGAGTATTTTTATTTTGGTGATTGGGAAGAATGATAGGAGACTACAAGGATGTGGCAGAGTGTGGGATGACAGTAGCACAGATATAAAAGGATGCCATCCTCTCTATGATCATGGTAGTGTAGGAAAAATGCCATAGACTTAATCTTTATCACACCTTATCCAGAAAAAGCAGGCAGAGTTTGATGAGTTGACAGTCAGCCTTTCCTTACTTCATCTTTAGTCAAGACAAGAGATGTAGAACCTGTTCTCTATTTAACCTTGAGTCGAGGCAGCACTTTGTAAATTAAGCTGATTTTTCTTGGAGTCTGATAGTCCCCTGAGTTAGAGTCCACTAACATGACTATGATATGTCCATCTGACAGTCCCCAAGTTAGAGTACACTAACATATCTAGACACTGGAGGACACTAACATAGACACTGGAGGACAGCATTCTTAATGTACCAGCCAGAGTTAGTGTCAGATGATAGCAAACATGAGTGTCTATAGACTGGATGGGACCTGATGATTCTTGAAGTAAGGTGAAAGTTTTCAGAAAGTAACATATTTGAGTTGGAGGTTGTTTGGGCAGACAATTTAGTATGCTGAGTACTCTATAGAGAAACTGGGGACTTGGCTTCCAGTACTAAATTCATTCCTTTCTATGTTTTTAGAAGTCATTTAACTTTCTGGGCTTAAGTGGTGATGTAAAGATCTTTAATTCTTATTGTCCTATTTTAAAGGAGGTGAGATAAACTTTCATATTAAATATGCATATATTTGTATAATTTTATCTTTAGCTCTCAAATTGGACACTCAAGTAACCCTGTAAACATAATCACAAAATTATTTAAGTAGATATGAGAACCTGGGGGAAACTTGCATGGTTGTATCATGATTAAAACCACATTTTTTGACATCAAACAGCCCTGTGGTTGAATCTTTGCCTTTGCCATTTAGTTTCTGTGTGACCGTGAATAAACTATTTAACCTCTTTAAGCCTCTGTTTTCTTATATGTAAGATGTGAACAGCTATACTGTTTATAGGATTATTGTGAGAAGTAAATAATACAATGAATAAAAAGCTATTATCAGAGTACTTAGTATATATGTAGAAAGCATTTGATGTATGATCATAGTACTTGGGTGGTTGTATGATTTTTATTTGATATTTGCCATCTTACTTAGAAATTGAAGCTTTTCATAAAAAGGAAAAGAGTAAAAGAAATAATAGATATAGGAAAAAAAGAAAACCCCCAGGTGTTCTCAGCCAGGAGCTCTCCACCTCTCAGGCTTCTCAAAATTTATTTTATTTAACATTTAGACTTCTCCAATTTTCCCTGGAGGTTTCTGCCTATCACTCTCCAAATGCTCGTCCATTGCCTGAGTTTGACAAACATTTATTTTTGCTTAGATCAGCTAAGACAAATTAAGAAAAGGACTGAAGGATTATCTGCCTAGGAAGCTATATCAATTAAGAAATGTGAGATGTAGAATTCATTCAAGGAGCTTCCCTTAAAAGAATAAAACTAAAAGGTCAGCGCTGTTCCATGAAGTTGGCTGGGTTTCTGTCCCTGGTTTCATTGTCCTTTGATGTCCTAGAAAGTGATTTCTGTTTTTATCTTCAGGACTGCTGCTTCCTAACTCTTCTCCCATTTGCTGTTTTCCTTGTTTGGCAAGGGTAAGGGTTTTCGTGCTGTCAGTTAAAAAAAAATGAAATCACAAAACCAACATTCTGTAAATAAAGCTAAATCTCATGGAGCAGCAAAAAAAAGAAAGAGAAAAAAATCTGACAAGAGCCAGGAAAATTCCTCAAAGAGACAAATTGCCTAGCCTTGATCTGAAAAAGAGTTAGAGAAAGAGTATGAAGGTAGAACTGGTAATATATTAACCGTATTATTCCTATGCCATTATTTTAGACACAGAAATACTATAGAAATGGAACAGTCTTTTGGTATATCCTCAGCAATTATACTTTTCTGAGAAGCTTCTCCCCATGAGAATTCCTGGCAGCTCTGTCAGTGTTCCTGTCCTCCATCCTCTCCCTAAATTTATAATTATCTGTGCGTGTTGGTGCTTTTCTCAATGCTCTGGAAACAGAAATGTTCCTGAGTGCCCGTGAAAAAGCTTAACACCTGGTTTTCTCTAAGTCCAGTGACTGTCTAAACAAATTTTTAAATAAGAGGATCCACTTATTAAATCTGTGTTCTAAGAGCATATTTGTTGAATGAGAGTTGGGCCCATAGCTATACTTTTCCCACTGTATTTCCAGTCTAGAGTTGACACATAGTAGGAATTCAATACATTTGTCAGGTAGAATGATGGTTGAATAGAGAGATGGAGGAATTTTAAAATGACTAAAACACTGAGTCTCCTGGCCCTGGAAGACATGGTCATGATTTTCTTTTCCACCTGAAAGCAGTTCAAAGAGCAGATCATATATTGCTCTGTAGCTTATGTTGCTTGGAGTACTACTGTCAACAGAAAAAATAAAAACATGAATTCTATAAATTTGGAAAGGAGACGTTATTTCTTATAAAGGATTACAGCCTGCAAGATGGGCATCCTGGCAGGCTGGGAAGCATAGCCTCTGACAGAAGCCATTTGCAGGCACTGCAAAGGCAGCAGAGGGGTTGAAGTAGGAGGTTTGTGCTGACCCCTTTGGTTAAACATACATATTCAACAGGTTCCAAAAGAGCTATGAGTAATCATGAAGTTTGTCTTAACACTTGCCTATTGAATAAACATGCACGCACAGGCGCCCCATGTTCACTTTGGGGTGGTGACTTTACATTTAAATGCATTAATATTAGGCCTTACAAGTTCAAAGGAAAAGCAGGGACACAAGGCATGCAGTACGCAGCCTCTATAAACCAGCCAGAACCAATTCATGGTCAGTGGTCTCATATCAGGAGAAAGCTACTCAGTCTCTTGTTCTATCAAAGCTGCTGTTATGGTTGATGGAACAGGGGTTCAGTTCGACAGTGTCTGGCAGTGGATGAGCTGCAATCGTTTTAATGTTGTTTATCTCAAGGCCAGTGCTAGTTTAGCTGCTGGAGAAAAAGGAAAACCCTATGGCAGTTGGAACGTAGTTGATCTTTAAGTGTGAGGGTACGTGACTTCACCCTCACCTGGGATGGCCTTAGGTCTTATTTATACTCTGATATCTTATTACCAAAGAGTTCATTTAATCAGTCTTGTGATCTCTATTTTAACATTAATATTGGTCAGTGGTATCTAAACCACAAAAGACAGCAGTGTAACAAGGCATGTCTGATCCTCTGGCCAGTCATGGCCAGGAACTCAGTTTTTAACATTTCTTTGGGGACTACTTGGCCAAGAGATGGTCTGTTCAGTCAGTTGAGGGGCTTAAGATTTTATTTTTATTTCTCACAGCATCACCAACCTCATGTGAGGAGATTCATGTAAACTGAAAACTGGCAATCCTATTGCTATCTCATACCTTTTGTGTAACTTCTAAGAGTATCTTCAAATTTCTCTCCACTAAATAACACTTTTCTTTGTTAAGGAGAACTAACTATATGTGTCTTTCACAAGTATCTAAAATCCAAATATAAATTGGAGCTTCATGTGGTCTAGTCTTGACAAGATATCCCAATTAAGAAAATGAAGAAAATGCAAAGTAGCAGCCAAAATTAAATTTTTAAATTTCAATATTTTCTGGTAATTCTCAGTGTTTTATGATTTCAAACAATCTTATTCCTAGCCAGAGCAACTCTTATTTGTCTTTTACCATGTCTCACCTTCAATATATCTGACCTCCTACAGCTACCCAAAGTTTTCCTGCCTGTAACTCTTTGACTAAAACTCATCCAGCAAACCAAATTGACAAGGCTCTTCTTATTCATTTCTCCTCCTCCATTTCTTCCTACCTCCATTCTTTTCCTCCCTCTTCTCTCAGATGGGTCAGTCTTGGCCATTCCAATGCAAATCTCCCTGCTTTATGAGTTAGTCCAAGTCCTTATCATAAAAACATATGACAGGAGTGGGCATCTACAAAATTGTCTTTGAGATAGTGAGTGATGTGGGAGAAGAGAAAAGGAAGGGCTCTGGATTCTCATACATGATAATAATTTTTACGAGTCACATATAGATGGGATTTTGCAAAGAATAACTCAGGAATAGATGGAAAGCAGAAAGACAGATGAGGGACTGGTAAGGAATAGCTCCCAAAATAAAGTGTTAGCCTTACAAGAAATCAAGGTAATAAAGAAAAATGTTTAAAAGTGTAAGGAATCCAGTGGAAGCAGGGATTAAAAGCAATTTGTGATAAAAGGTAAAGTTTAAATTGGAACAAGAAGTGTAAGATTTTTAAGTTTGGTTTCAGAGCATGTATAAATAAACAATCCTGATGTCAGAGGCTGAAAGTTCATAGTTGACATTTGAACTTAGGGGTTAAAGGAGATATCTGGAATGTGAATGGAAAAGGCCAAGCTGATGTAAATTACAAAGCACATGTTTATAGCAGGAAAAGGGGGGAATTCCTTTTAATTCTGTAAGTGGGGTGGGGAAGTAAATCTCCTACTCATTTTAAGGGCAAAACATTGGAACTAATTATCTGATGCTATGTTAATTGGGGGTTAATGACTAAGCCAAGTAAATATAAAATATTTATCCATGGTTAGCCTGTTATCCTAAAGCCAAGCAATGTAAACTAGCTTTTATACTTTAAATTATTTATTGATAATGTAATGATTTGGGTGATTCATTTTGGTTAAATGGCATTAAATCCAACATTGGGAGCAAGTTTGTGACTTATAGAAGGGAATGACCAACAACCTCACTGGTAAAAATGGTTGAATTTACAGCAAAGAATATGCATCGTCTTCTTTTGAGGTCTTCTTCAAGAGTTTATCACAAAAAGGTATTGCTTAATATGACAAATTTTGAAGAAAAAGCCTGAATATTATTGATCTCTCTGAACTCCCTAGCCTTTCAGATTAAGACAGAGCTATTTCCTTTAACAGACAATTTTTTGGTATGTATTAAAGTTCTTCACAGTGTGGGGAGATAGGAGAGAAACTCCACCCCAAAAAGACAAAAAGAAGGAAGGATGAGTTGAGGCTCTATCTAGTTGTTCATCACTGCTCCTTGAAATGCATGACAATTTAAAGGTAAACCCACCCACCGCCATCTCAGCCCTTTTGCTGTTCCAGCCCAAGGGTCTGAGGTCCTGAAACCAAAGCTCTTTTACAATCTACTGCTCTGAAACTGTCTATTGTCAGCAAAGAAGATTCTTGGGTACCCAAGCAATAGAAAAACATTTGGAAGGAAAGGTTTTCTGGCTGCCCAAGGGAAAAAAGAAGAAAAAAGATCTCTGTACAAGATAACCAGAGGCACCAAATTGAAATCCTCTAATAAGAAAAAAAAAAAAAAGCACTTGTGGGCCTGAGGGTGTAATGAAAGTGCCTGTTTGTGAAAACCTATGTTTGAGGCTCTAATACAGCTAAAGAGCACAGTGAATAGTAAGTAGCTATTACTTACCTCCTTAGGGATGTGTCTTGTTTGTCTGTAGATCCCCCCGGAACCTAACACGGTACCCTGTACCCCATCTGCACTCACTAAGAGCCTATTGAATTCGTTAATTATAAAGACAATGCCTTCAGAAAATGAGAGAGGAATGCCCTCTTATCCTTGCTTCATTTTTTATCACTGATATTTTTCCTGAGAAAGCATAGGGCACAGGTTTAGACTAACATCGCAAAACTGGATGAGCAAGTTACATCAGAGCCAATTAAGGAAACAGAACTCATGGGGGTCACCAGGACAGAACTCATGGGGGTCTATGCTGCTGAACTCTTGAAAAAATGCCAAAGGGGCATATCAGCAGGTAAATGCCTGATTGGTTTAGCAGCTTATAGTTCAGTGCTACTGGAATATGTCTAAATTGTAACCATCATAGAAAGTGAAGTCCTTTCTCCCCCAAACCTCTCACGTATCCACCAGGCTAGCAAACAGAACACTATGGCTCTGTCTGTGGACCAAACCCAAAAGGTATGTGGTCAGGGCCAGGAGGGTAGATCAGAGAAGGAATTAGAAAGGCAAACACGTGTTTGTGGCAACTCCCTCCTCAATGGACCTATGCCCAGGTCTGGCCCCAAACATAGGGTGGCCACAACTTCTGTACCAAGGCAGCATCCTACTGTAGCACAGTTGTGTCCAGGAGTGAGGGAAAGCTGCCCACTCGGAGTAGATAATATCTGGAAAGAATGACTGTTTGGGAAAAGTCCCAGTGCTAGTTCAGTGCCAACCCTTCCCCACCTTCTCCGGACCCCTCCCACTGGTTCCTCCCCTCTCAGCTGCTTTGGTTCTTATAAAAACCTCACAGTCGTTCACTAACAGCCAGTAGGAGACTCTCTCCCTCCTGCGGCTGCACAGGACCCTGAGATTGACCCGCAGACGACGAGAGACCATGAAGACTCTGCTCCTTCTCGCCATCCTGGCTGCCTTAGCGGTAGCAATTTTGTGTTATGGTGAGAAACTTTTTTCTCTGCCATTTCTCTGGATTTTCTTTTCTCCCTCTGACTTCAGCTTACTTTGATTTTTTTCTCTCCTCCTCCTCTTCTTCCCCCTTTCTCTGTTATGATCTGAAAGTACCATTAATTTCATATTTTCCAGTGAAGTCATAGAAAGTGAAGTCCTTTTCTATGATCTTTTCCATCAAGTCTCTTTTATATCCTAAATATCCAGACTCTTAAATGCAACTTAACAGGCAAACTCTTTCAGTGGTAAATCTCTATAAACCTAGAAACTCAGATATTTCAGAAAGAGGATAACAAATTTCCCCAACCTCTGTATTCTCACTTTCAAGGATGTTCATTTAGACTTTGGTATCAATGGGTTAAGGCTGTTGGTTGAATCACTTATCTTTAAGATAATCCATTTTCATGTAAGATATTAAGTATAATCCTTTCTAAGGACAGGACAATATCGTGAACTTACTGCTTTTGTTGAGTCAATTAACTTTAAAATAAAGTTTCAGATTGAAAGAATTTCAGAAAAATCATTTTCATAATTTCTATAGTCAGAAAATAAATCATTCCTGGTTTCTGTATGTTGTTCAATATATCTGTGTAAAAAGGAAATTTGAAGTCAAATGATCTACTTAGTTCAGCCTTATACTTCAATTACCTGGATATTTTAGCCATTTTTAAGCATAAATGACATTAACAACTCTAAGAACTATATTTCTCACTCTTGTATTCACAAATTTTCTGTATCAGAGAATTTGATTTCTTCACCTCCTTTTTTAACTTTGCCAGCACATATGCTTGCTTTCAAATGTAAGTCACTTGTTCCCAAATATACCCACTGCGCTCAGGAGAGTGATAGAAAGAAGAAAACTTTTGCTTTGACGTTGTTTCAGTTCTCTCTCTGAGCTGGCATCATGCCAAGGGTGAGTTGTCAGCTACAGCCAGTGGTTTCTGTGGCTGCCAATTTAACGCAGGTGCTTAAGAGGCTTTTGGAACCCTCTTAGACACCTGTCTTGGTAAAGTCCAGCTGGGCAACTGCCCAACAGTTTTTTGGAGAAATCTGGCTGCTTTCTGGACTCTCCTGGACCCTCTTTGACCCTGTTCTCAAATAGCTTCAGAATCAACCAAAGAAGAAGGTTTTCTGGAAACGTCTGTGCAGCCCTTAAAATAACTTATTTTGCTTGTCTCAAGACCTCATAGCCCTTGGGAAATTTTAGCCAAGACTGGCCACTACCTCCTTTCTCACCAGAGAAAATAAAGGACACAGCAATGACAGCAAAAGAAACACCTCATAAATCCTAAGTTCCTAAAATTTGTAATAACCACATTGCTAAATATATTCTTCATATCTTTTTGACTCTTTCCTTTCCTTCTGTCCCTATATTTGTAACTTATTGCAACATGTAATAAATAATGATATAATTAATCTTTTTTTAAATTACAGAATCTCATGAAAGTATGGAATCCTATGAAATTAGTAAGTGAATATTTAACTTTCTTATTTAAATCTCTTGCGTTAAAGAATCTCTCCCTATTTTTAAATAAACAAGACGGTAAGACATAACAGAGGAAAAAGAGGGCCTCTTTTGGAAAACTAAAATAAATTTTAACATCCAATGACTACAAAAATTGCCAAATGAGCAAATTTTTTTAAGCGTGAAGTAGTGCAATATGACATTTAAACTACGTCCAACATACTTAGAAGCCATAAAACCTCATTTGGAAATTTGAAGCTGGCACACATCAACCACACAGATGGAAAACGAGGAATAATGACAAATGGCAAAGGACAGAATTGGAGGCCGAGTCAGCTGAGAGACCACAGGCGTCAGCGTTAAGCTGAATGTTGTTGAATATCTGGACTTACAGAGCCAGAATACAGGAGGAAATGGCATATCACTCTCATTTTTAATTTACTCATTATTTTTATAATGTTTAAACTGTTCATTTACTGGCAATCTAAAGCTATGCTTTCCACGTCCTCAGGACAGAGAGATTTTATCCTCAAAAGAAATTAAAAACATATCCAGTAGGATATCAGAATTAAGAAAAGCAAAGTGATTGCCAAGGCAAAATAAGCAAAAATTGCTGTGGCCTATGTGACAGGTCTCTAAGGCACACAGAGGGGATTATTGGTTTCTTTTTATCCGTTTATAAAATCTACTTTATATTCTCCTTTGATTTTTGCCAATCTCTAATTATATGAAATGCATAAATAAGGCATTTTCGAATATAATTGTGTCACAGAATATTCATGGAAATGTTTTCAGCTTCTGTTTTCCTAAAACTGAATTTATTTTCTTTTTATGTTTTAAGGTCCCTTCATTAACAGGAGAAATGCTAATACCTTTATGTCCCCGCAGCAGAGATGGAGAGCTAAAGCCCAAGAGAGGTGGGTAACCACACTTTGTGAGGGGAGGTCATTTTTCCCGGTGTGGGTCACAGATCTAAATGGAGTAAGAAACAGGTCTTTTGCCGGACTCGGTGGCTCAGCCTGTAATCCCGCGCCTTGGGAGGCTGAGGTGAGCAACTTGGCGAGACCTCATCTCTACAATAAATCAAAAAAATTAGCTGGGCATGGTAGCGTGCGCCTGTAGTTCCAGCTACTCGGAAGGCTGAGGTGGAAGGATCTCCGGAGCCCAGCGGGTCGAGGCTGCGGTGGCCAGGAACGGCCACTGCACTCCAGTCTGGGCGACGGAGTGAGACTCCAACTCAAAAAAAAAAAAAAAAGGAAACAGGTCTTTCATCATATATGTTATCTGTAATTGTATCTTAAAATTAAATAACTTAAAAATGATATACAAAAAGCAACTGAATTTTTAGAAAACTATATTGGGAAAGACTCAGAAAGGAGAGGGAAGGAGGAAGAAAAGGAAGACATGAAGAAAACTTCTGTTTTCATTTTTTGAAATAAATAAATAATCTCCCCTATTTTGCCTTCCTTCTCTGTTCTTCAAATATTTTCTTTTTTTTTAATCATATGCCATATCATTAACTATCTTCAAACATTTCTTAGTATCGGAGAGTGAGGGTGTGCTGGGGAAGACCTCTCTCAAATATTTTGTGCTTTCTTTTTTTAAAAAAAAATTTCTCCACTCTCCGCTTCTCAATTTTGGTCTCTTTCTCTACTTTCTAGGATCCGAGAACGCACCAAGCCTGCCTATGAGATCAGTCGGGAAGCCTGTGATGACTTCAAACTTTGCGAACGCTACGCCATGGTTTATGGATACAATGCTGCCTACAATCGCTATTTCAGGCAGCGCAGAGGGGGCAAATGAGATGGGGGGAAATCTCTTTTTTTCTGGAGGCTGGTACCTGGTTTTATATCCCCTTGCAGTAGCATTACTGAAATATATAGTCTCATATACAATGCTTGTTTCCTGTATATTCTCTTGTCAGGCTGCACCCCTCTTTCCTGCACCCAGATTAATAAGTAAAGAAAGTGCAGTGTAATGAAAGTCAAAAGGGAGTGAAGATGTGTGATTATTATGTAATAAACTTCTGGTTTGACACTTTCATTTTGTGAATCTGATTTTTTTCTTAAAACAAAAAATAAAATAAATTCAGAGACCAAAATTGAGAAGCATATAATGGAGAAATTAAAAAGAAAGAAAGCATATTTAAATAATGGCCCACCCAACCCAGCATAGGAGATTCTGTTCAACTCATGTCTAGTATTGAAGAGAAGAATAACTACACAAAAAGAATAAAGCTTACAATGCACTCACCCAGTCATAACTTGTCTAAATCCTCTATACCACGTGATCAGTGAGTGTTTCCAATTACGTACTTTTCAGGATCTTCCCATTGTAAGTTGTGGCAAATGTAGGTCCCATCTCATTTGTTTCTCATCTCTTATTCAGTAAGGTAAAAAAACAAATTTCTGAATCAAGGTAATTCAGAAGAAGGCAACAAATGAGGAAATGGAGAAGAAAAAACAGAAGGAACAAATGGAAAGCAAATGGCAAAATGATAGACAAATTATTAATGATAGTTTATAGACTCAACTATATCAATATTCACATTAGATGTACATATCAAACAATCCAAATTAGTTTTTACTTCTACATACATTATAGATGCCACAGAGCATTTTTGTTTCTCTTGCTTTAAACAATGTTTTAACTTTAGATAATAGGAAGATATTTCATACATTTATTGACCCATATAGTTTCCATTTCTAGTATGCAGCATTCTTCTTTCTACCTGGTATAATTTCCCTTTTGCATGAGGACTTCCTTTGACATTTTTTGTAGGGGAAGGTCTGCTGGATTTTTAAAGTTTTATATGCTTGCTTTCCTTTGTTTTTGAAAGATATTTTCACTGGCTATTGAATCCTAAATTACCAGTTTTTTTCTTTTCAATTCCTTTAAGAGTTCCACCATCTTCCACCCTGAATTGTTTTTTATATAAAATCTGTTGTAATTATTTTCTCTGTTCCTCTGTATGTATTGTGTCCTTTCTTTCTGGCTGCTTCTAAAATTTTTCTCTTTATCATTGGTTTTGACCAAACTGATCATGATGTTCCTACTTAAAAATCTTTTCTTGTTCTTATAGTTTACTGACTTTATTGGATTGCATTAAATTTGGAAAAGTTCCAGCCATTATTTTTTTCAAATATAGTCCCTCTCTCATTCTTTTCTCCTTTGGAGGCACCAATGACACGCACATTTGGTCCCTTGAAGAAATTCCACAACTCCCTAAAGTTATTTTAATTTTTATAAGCTGTTTTACTCTGTTTCATTTTTGGCATTTTATATTAATATGTTATCAGGTTCATTAACCTTTCCTTTAGAAATATTTAATCTATTGTTTATTTTATCTACTGTATTTTTCATCTCAGACATTGTGGCTTTAATAAACAGAAGTTTGATTTAAGTGGTTTCATATCTTCTGTCTCTACTTATCTTTTTAAATGTCTTTGATACAGTTATAATAACTGTTTGAATGTCTTTACCTGCTAATTCTAATATCTTTGTCAGTCATGGGTTGGTTTTCATTGGTTGATCATTCTGCTTGTATGAGGGTCATAATTTTCTACTTTTCCGCATTCTTTTTTTTTTTAATTTGATGGCATAAATTGTACATTTATTTTTCTGTGTGCTGAATATTCTTGTATTTCTGTATGTATTATTGAGCCTTTCTCTGGGATGCACTTAAATCACTCGGATAAACTTGATCAGTATTTAATCTAAGGCAAATTATTTCCCCCACTGAGGCAAGACCTTTCTGAATGCACCCAGTGTCCCATGACCATGTGGTAGAAATAGGCAATAATCCAATCTCTAAGCAGGCAGTTTCAAAAAAGACCAGAACATTAATCATCTCAGTTTTGGTACTTAACTAGGTTTGGAATTCATGCAGCAAAGTAATTTATATTAGAATGGAGGTAAACTTATATTCTTATTTAGTAGTAGGATATTTAGGCACTATTTTACCTTACCCTTTCAGTGGAGGGAATCTGTAAGTAATCTGCCTATGCACCTCAAGTTCTTGAGTTATTCATCATTATGGCTATAATGGAAAATGATAAATTATCCATTGTCTGGTAGCCTTTCTTCAATCTTAATGCTTTGGCCCAGTTCCTTGTCATTATACAGAACTCAAAAGTGAGTAAATTCTATTATAAACTCACTTTCATTTGGAACCCTGAAACTTTGCCTATATTGCCTCTGTTTATCTGTTTATGAACTTAAGGCTGTATTCTATTCTAGATGACTCTCTTCTGAAACCTAGACATTGCTTCCTATATGATTATTCCTAGACATAACTTCTTTGATACCCCTCCACCAGTAAGAATCCCTGACCACTGAAGTCAATTCAGAACAAAACAGATTAATCCACACTGTTTTCCCTACAAGCATGGGAAACCTTTATCCAGAATGTGTTATATGCCTTAAACTACTAAGCATTATATAGTGCTATGTCACCAATAGGTAGACTACACGGGTCTAAAAATAAGGTATGGAAATAGTAGTGACCCTATTTATCATCATTTGTAACCCACAGGAGGAATTTGTACTCCGAATGCTTACAATTCTAATCCATAGACCTGGAAATTCTAGTTTATAGAGAGGAATCACTTTCACTATGGTACATAGGAAGAGTTTCAATTTAGCTCTAGAAGCTGCGTGGGAACTTCAGGCTCTTCATGCTAGGAAACCAGCTAGAAAGTAAAGGAATCATCTTCCTAATGAAAGAAATTGATCACATTCATCAGGAGAAGGTAGGGCTTCTGCTGCACAATCTAAGAAGAGAAACTTCATTTGATACCACTGGAGCATCTCGTGATATTTCTCTGCCCAATCATGATCGTAAATGATTCAAGCATATCAGCCTTGGTCTGAGAAGATCATGGTGCAGGAGCTCACAACTCTCAGGAAGGGGGCTCTGTCTTCCTTAATATTTAGACACCAAGACCACCAGATGTGCTAACTATAAGTGAGGGAAATCTAGAATGGATAGCTTTTGAGAAGAAGACAGTCAGGCATAGAGGCTCACACCTGTAATCCCAGCACCTTGGGAGGCCAAGGCAGGAGGATCACTTGAGCCCAGGAGCTTGCGGCCTAGACAACATAACGAGACCTGGTCTGTACACAAAAATTAGCCAGGTGTGGTGGCATGCACCTGTAGTCTCAGCTGCTTGGGAGGCTGAGGTGGAAGCATCACCTGAGCCCAGGAGGTCAAGGCTGCAGTGAACCATGATTGTGCCACTGCACTCCAGCCTGGGAAACAAAGTGAGACCTCAATTCCAAAGAAAAAAATTAGGAGGGAGACAATGAGTATTAGCAATTGTCTTGCAACCATTTGCAGCAACAAGGACTGTAGTTTGTCGCACTAACTTTCATACGTGTTCTGGCTTGTCCTTAGGAGTAGACTAGACCTCAAACATGAGAATATGCCAAAGGAGGAAATTATAAAGCTGGGAAAGAGGAGATAGTTGTACACTAAAACTTGGAAATACATTTTCATGAAACAGCCACAGCATCGAGGAAAGTGTAACTAGGATCTCTCTATTATGATTTTTCCCTGGAAAAGAGACAAACCATAATTCTGAATAAGCTGTTCCTGGGTGTTTCATATGAAGCAAGTGCAAGTGTGGATTATAGTGGATGATGTGATGCATTGCCCAGATCCCTTCAGAAATGAGGCACTCATTTCCTCAGACTCTGGCAGCTGATAAGGTGCCTGGGTCTCTTTCCTAAAACTGTCCTTAGATGAAGAGAGTCATCTTGCTCCAAGCTGCATCCTTTTCCTGAAGTGGCATATGTCTAAAACCTAGTCCAAGCAGGGGTATAAAGACCTAGCCCCCTTCTCCTAACACTGGTGTTTTTCTGTCTTGTGATCACCTCTTTCTAATCCCCCTCCCCCTTCTCCCGCTAGCTCCATGTTAAAAATCCAGGATCTATCATGACTTAATTTCTCAGTTTATTACTTTACATATTCTGAGTAATTGGAAAACAGAAGTAGGATATGGGAAACTCTCTTGGTCGTCTCTAAATGTGTGCTAGGATTGAAATTGGCTCCAATATTCCTGAATTGAAAATGAAATTCCCAGCTTATACTCAAGTAGGTTGATATCAAGGACTACATTTCTCCTTTAGGGAAATGAACTGGGTGACCTGTTGGGGGGTTTTTCCATCTCTAATTTTTCTGAATTCAGGCATTGAAAGCTAACCAACAAACAAGAGAGCCAGAAACATAAGTCATCTGGGGTTGTTAAAACATGAGGTTAAGGTTTGAAAAATACTGTTCAAGAAATGTGCTCTTTGCTCATTTAGTTAATACAGGAGACTTTTACAGTGTTTGCCTAGAAACCCTCTGACTCCTTTACTTTGGGTAGTGAAACACACAAAATGTGTTCCTACCCATTTCATCTAAGGATAATGATCGCTCTTTTTGACCACAAACCTATAATAAATAAAGTAGGAAAATAACCTACATTCATTTAGATAGATGTTTTAAAACATTCTGAGGTAGAATTTTCCTCCTTACACGGAGTCTTGGAAATGTTCTAAAGGATAATGATTTTATATTATAAAGTATTCAAAGAAAATCATAAATGTTGTGACTTACTACTAGGAGTGAATTGGACCTCAAACATAGAGTATACCAAAAAAGAAATTATACAGCTAAGAAAGAGGAGATTTTTTTTTTTTTACTATACTGTTAAATTCGCTTCTATGGAAAACCACAATATCCAGGGAAATGGGATTAGAACTACAAAGTTTAGTAGAAGCACGTGGGCAATTTATGCATCCACCTCTTAGAAAACATAAAAAGGAATTAAGAATTGAAACAAACTATAGAGTAAATTTAGTTCAACATTTCCCAAACGAGTATTCTAAGAAATAATGCTCCACTGAGAGTGCTGCCAAAATTGTGCTATGCTCAGACAAATTATATTGTCTTTATATATCTCCTCTTGTAATATATCAAACCCTCTGTGTAGTTCATCAGTAAAGAATCTGCTTGAGTTTAACACAGAGGGATTTGCAAGATAGTTTGCTATTAATAGAATGGGCTTTTCAAAGAGCATTTTGCAGAACACTATTTTGAACCACTATTCAAGCTCAACTTCTCACTCTTTCTACAGCATTCCTTCCATGTATATAACCTTTAACAAATATTTATGATATGCTTACTCTGTGCTGTACAATGTGGCCTATGTAGCAGATGGTCATTCGGTTTGTACTTACAAACTCTAGCATGAAGAAGTTCTGTAGGTCACATGATGCCCTAGTTTTTTTTTCTTCTATTGACTCAATTTAAACATGGTCTTAATTCTTCTCTCTCAGACAGAACAGAATGAGTCTACTCTACTGACCCCTCTTCTTTTCAATCTTTCACATTTGATACATTGCTCAGACACCTTCCCGCTCCCATACATCTCTTTCTGAACACGTACTAGTCCATCGATGTCTGTCATGCAGGACCCAATGTGAAGTATACAATACATGTTCTGAAGTCTCAGAGTTTAAACCTTGTTGCATCCATGAGAAATCTAAGATTGCATTTACTCCTCTCATTGTTGCTTCTCACTAATAGCTTGTTAAAACCTTCAGGTGTTTCTAACATACAGTGCTGTATTTGTGGGCACATTTTAGTATTCAAATGCAAAGTATATTTATCCTTTTCTAAATGTCATCTTGTTGAATTCAATAGTTGAGATAATTGTATTGTTTATTTTATTAGCGATATATATAGACAGATATGAATCACCTGAAATTTTGATGAAAATGTCTTCATCTATGCCTTCAAATAAAATGTTGACCAATAGGAATTAGCAACAGATATATCAGGAAGAAAGAGCCAAAGGGACAGGGTGAGGGAAGGTCCGGGAAGGCAGTGCCAGGAAGGAGCGCTTGGCACTAAAATTCACTTCAAAGCCTATTGTATTCACTGCTGTTGCACATGCATCATTGTTAGTCTAGCCTGCTATATCAGAGATCCCAATGCAGATTTAGGAAGTCAATAAACCCATCACATATGCTATCTGTGGTCAGTTAATTGTTCTCTTATCATTCAAAGTGCCTGAGTTGCCAGGTGCTACATAATGATTGGCTAAAATGTAATACAGTATAAACCCAGTTAACTGAACCAAGATGAAAGAAGACAAAGAAAAGTTCATTAAAAGCTTATAGTGAATCAGATGCAATCTATGAAATGCTATTTAGAGGATTTTTTCAGGCCAGGCTTTACTCACTCTTCCCCAGCCCCTCCAAGCTCTGAAGCAGGTACTAACATGAACTTTAGCATAAGGAGACCTAAGACCAAGCCAGTCTGATATAAAACAATGACAACAAAAGAAAATCTTGTCTTAAGCATCCACACTTTTTCTTCCTAGTGTTAAGAAAAAAGAGCTTTAGACAAATTAAATTTAGCAGCAATTATTCAAGCAAAGAAACAATTCATGAATTAGGCAGCATCCTAAACCAGTAAAGGTTCAGAGAGTGCCACCAACAACATGAGCAGGCAGCATGTATAAGGGAAAGTGACATACAGAAATAGCCTGATTGGTGACAGATCTGCATTTACCTTATTTGGAAATGGCTGAGCAGTTTGCAGCCTGTGATTAACTGGAAGATCAGCTGCTATGATTGACCAAGACTCAGTTACTTGTTACAAAAATATACTCTTGAGTGGAATTATAGTTTGCTTACATCTTTTGTGTTGTTAGTTTATCGTTCATTACATATGGAGGCAGCTTTAGGCCTAATTTAATTTAATTTAATTTAGCACTAGCTTTTCTTTATCTACTCCTTCCCCACCTACTGGCCAAAACAAGTTACCCTAGTCTTCCCAAGAATATGTCTGCATTTTTTAAAAATGAAATTTGGAGAAGACCATGTTGACACAAAGAAATTAGACTCAATGGTGATCTTAAATGTAGCGAGACAAGCTCCTGAACAAGATATTTGGGGGCATGGCTCCTCAAATTCCTCTCAAATCATTTTATAAAGTAGCAACCTAGTCTACTGACTTCTTAAAAAGCTCTTCTTTGCCAGCTGAACAGCTAGCCAGGTTTCTCAAACTGTGAACCAAGTGCAAGGGAAAAACAGGTTCAGATCAATCTGTTTTTGAGGTACTCTCTAGATGAAGAGAAACCTGAAGTTTATCTGGACCCCACAGAATATCTAGTTTCTGGAGTGCCTACATTTGCCCAGTAACTACAAGAAGAAAAGACTAGATCGAAGAAGAAACATGATGAGCCTAGAATAGAGGTGTGTGTGTGTGTGTGTGTGTGTGTGTGTGTGTAATGAGAAAAGAGGAGGTACAGTATAATCTTTCTCCAATCCAACTCAGTGCAAACTCAATTATTCACATAAGCTTTGCCCTTACTTCTTTCTTAGCAACCCTGGATGTGTGGTATTACTTTTCTATTTTTACAAATGTATTTATTTTAAGTGCTGTCACATACATACATTTATTACACTGGTTCCAACAGCATCTACAAGGAGTAGGCAAAGTAGATATTATTGTCCATAGACAAGAGGTGTGGAAACTGAAAGTCATCAGCTAGATTAAAGACACTAAAAGCAAAACCAGCACTGGAACTCAAATTTCAATACCTGAATATCCCCTTAGCCACTACAGGTAAGAAGCTGGAGAGTCTTTTTGCAAAGAGAAGACTAGGAATGAACAGGGACGTGTGCAAACCGACCAGATTTTAAACAACATAGAAAAGGAAAGACCCAACGCTAATGCTAGAAAGAGTTTTGAGAATGAAAATCCACTTTGCAGTCATCTATCAGTTTCTAATAAGACACTCTTGGGAAACGCAAATTCACATGTTTGAAATCAGTCTAATAAGTATTTGTGAATGATAGAAAATCATTCTCTTTTCTAGAAAAAACTAGATCACTTGGATAAAGTCATATAATTCAATTTTAATTTTATAAGGGAGACAAATAAGTCTGAGCTTCAAAAATACTTACAGGTTTTTTTTTTTTCATTTGCACTCAGTGACCTAGAAGATGAAAAGAAGGCCCTGAACCAAACCAAAATATGTCTATGGTTTTCCACAAGCTGAACTGGATTTGTAAATGTTGCAGTTAGAAATGTTCAAAGTCATAATTCAGGTCTGTGTCTGCCTGGTATATGCATATCATACAATTTTAAACAATGATATGATTTGTTTCCTTCATGTAAAATCAGATATTACTTGAGTCTAAATAAAATCTTGACAGGTTAAACTAAGTTTCTAGATATCCAAGTTCTAGAATTGTTTCTACATATTCTACAAAGTTTTTCCAGTACTCATATTTATAAGCCTGTAGGTTTCCAAGATCTTTCATGAGAGGTCACACCACAGCATAGTTCATTTATCTACCAAATAAGTTTTCCTGGATCTGCTAATGCAGATACAACGGGGGTTTCAAAAAGAATTGACAAAATGCCTTCCTGATGGTCCCAACTGCAAAATGAACCACAAATTAAGGTAGGAGATGGGTGGATGCACTCAAATGAAGCCTTCTAGGTGTTCCCCATTTGGTGGTGACACTATACTTTGTTTTACAACCTGTCATTGGCTGACGTTTTACTGGATGTTTACTCACTGGAAAGGATGGGCTGGAATGGTTACTCCTTCCTGAAAGAGCATGGAATATAAATTACCCTCACTTTCACCTGTATTTCTCTATGCCTAATTGGGGCTTATTTTCAGTATTCCTTTTCATGTCTTCTCCTTGTACCCAGTCACAGAACCAAAGAGGGCCAAAACTCAAAGAGTAGACCTCTTCATTTGTTTGCTCTTTCCACAAGCCATAATCTTACATAACTCACTCCCCTCTCCTTTAGAAAGTTCAGGTGCATGTGTCTCTTAAATCAGAATGGTTGTCTATATTCTACTTATTTCATGATTCCATTTTATAGCCCTGAGATGAACTCTGTAGATCAGGGGTACTATATCAAAAGGAGGATAAATACAAACAAGAAAGGGACTTAAAGCTAAGCTCCATGACCAATGGTGGAAGAAATTAGTACTGTTTGACTTAGATCAGAGAAGGCATATATGACTCTAGGTACAAACCTGCTAAAGTCTAACACGTGGAAAGGAAAAAGACCTGTGTTATCCTAGGCATAGAACTATGAACAAAGGGTAAAAATAATAGGGAGAAAGATTTGGGTTCAATAAATGCAAGGTCTAAGAAAGAAGTTCAATTTGAAAAGGTCTGCTGGAGTAAGCCTTTCACCATAGAACATATTTAAACTTGAGGACAACACTTGAGATAAAGAAAAGGGAATTCCTGAAGAGATTGTCAGACCAGATGAACATTCAAACCTTAAAATCCTTGATTCATATCTATGCTTAAAGGAGAGAAACACATGGGGCCAATACTTGTGTCTACGCTGTCAGCCCCTTGCACTCAGAATAGGAAGAGGGTTAAACAGTAGGTCAAGATGCAACAAAGTTGAAGAAGTTAGGTACTCTAGAACAGAGAGAATGAGCATCTAAGGGTATACAAATAAGGAGATAATGATAACTGTGCAATCAGTTGGGTGAGTAGTCACAGAAATAAAATTAAATAAGGAGAAACTATCTAGCATTTTAGGCCTACATCTTGACTATCACTTAATACGCACAGATGACGTATATTTGAGACAAGCTTGGATTTTATTTTTTGGATAACTGATTTAATTCTTTAGGTCTCATTGTAACCGTAGTCCCGGGCTGTGAATTACGTTTTGTCAAAAACAGGTAGGTAACTAAGAGTTTGACAACAAAGGAAAGAAAGATAGAGTTTCTATTACTCTCTAAGCATCTCCGTGTCTCACAACCTGAGGTGTAATTAAACTAATATAAGCATGCATTACACATTTTATTTTGCTATGGTCCATGTGATGTACTAGAAATTAAACTAGGCTTAAAGACACTAGACAGTAGGTGTGTGCCTGGTACTTATTCCTAACATGAACTAGTTATGTTACTTTAGAAAGTTGCTTAGCCTATTTGCCTTAAGTTTTCTCACCTGGAAACTAGGGCAAGTAATGTCTGTGATAACTACTTTTTGAGAATTAAATTAGATAATGAGAATTTTTAAACTACTAAATGTATATTTAGTATATGAGAAGGAAAACATGTAAGAGTTTGTGAGCTAGATTAGATATTTTTATCTACACTATTATATATTTCTTGATATAAAACTTGTAAAAATATACAAGTCAACCACTTGTTAGTAGAGATCATAACTCACTTCCTTTTTTCGTTGTTGTAACTTGTAATATCAATCTTAAAAATAGAAGTTTCCTATACGCAACACACAGAGATGTGAAAATATACTAGTTTGTGTTTCTCAGTGTTTTCTAAAACTCCAGTACTTCTAAACTGAATCTGAGAATGGGAGGCTTCTCATCATACAAAGAATTAATTCAAGGGAAAATATGAAAATAGGTTTGTTTTTCTTCAGTGTCTCCCATGTCCTTTCTTTGTCCTTCTTTTTACCACTACCTCTGACTTCTAGGTAAAAAGTAACCCTGTGCCAGCCCTTTCAACTTTTACCTCAATCAAAAGTCAGTTGTGTATACTCTGAGACATGAAAGTAAATGTATGGCCTTTTCTATAGAGAACTGCCTTTTAAGGCTCAACCCTAGCTGTAGCCTGAAATTCTAGCCCCTGTTTAGCTTGGGGAAGATCAGGCACAAGCAAACCAGTAGAGATCACCACGTGCTTAGTAGCCCGACTCTTCTGCCCCTGCTGGCTCTGAAAACTCACAATTCAAATATTGAGAGAATGATAGGAAACTCTTCTGCTAGGCCAATATGTAAACAATGTTAATGCTGAACTTTTGGTGTGAGTAGCTGTTTTCCTGGCCATTAGTCATGAAACTTCACTGTTTGTGTAACTACAGTCAAGATTCAGAGGCACCAGCTTGACCAAAACTTTCCTTTCTCAACATTATAGTACAGTTTTGCTTTTATACACAACTTACATGAATGTAGAACTGTGTGGTTATATTAAGTTGGCCGGAAAATTATGTTTTCCTTGACAGCAATTAGTCTTACCCAAAGATATTCCAGCCTGAAACAACATCTAATGTCATATTTTTTAATTAAGGGAAAGAAAACTATTAATGAAGAAATAAAACCCTACACCAGGTCCCGAAAACATGTTACATTCCAAAGGCCTCTTATCTGATACTTAAATCTCTTTTCCATCTATCTCATTCTCCAAGGTCTTTGCTAAGGAGCCATTTAGCTGATTGAATACAACTGAAAACATAAATATATGGAAAATGAGGTAGATTTGTTGGAAAACTGCTGTGCAGATAGATAATTGTGACTAGTTTGATCAGATAATTAGCCAATAGGAATAAGAATACTAAAGACATGAATTTGGGTCTAGCCACCTCCTTCTAAACAATAATGATGATAGCAATAAAAACAATAGTAATAAGTGTATTACTGAGCACTCCCTACTTAATAGACACTATCTTAAACACTTTATGAACTTTGTTCATTTAATCCTAGTAATGAATGTTTGAAGTAGATAATGTTATCGTTATTTTTCAAGTGTAAGCTGAGACTCAGAGAGGTTAAGTAACATGCAGGTACTGCTACAAACATTGATGGTAGAGCAGTGAATAAAATATATGGCTTTTATCCTCACAAAATTTACACTCTGAAAATGCTACTTAAGTATTTGATCTGAATTGCATCTTGAATTAGGCTTGTAATATGATTTTCTCAGGATCATAATCCACAGGCCTTTGCTTTTTAGTAGAAACGTGGGTAGATCTTAATCCTTTAGTAGAAGTAAAAAAAGAAAACCACCACTTTAAGAGTAACCATAACAACAAACTGAATAGAAATTCTTTGAGCTAAAAAGACCAAGACAGCAAACTCTTAAAACAGTGTGAATTTTTAAAATAATTTTGTTTTCAATCTTTCATGGACAACAAGGGAACATTACCCATTTTCTCCAGAGTATATGCACTTAAACAAAGAGATAGTTACAATTAGGTGCCAAATGTACAAAGAACTTAAGGATCGCTTCTTGGGGGTTCAAAAGGCCCATCCAAAACAAAAGAGTCTTTCATTGTACTCAGCCTCATGAAACCTAAGTGTTAACAATAAAATGTCAAATTCTAAAAAAAATTAAGTATATTAAAATGATGGAACTATAATTGTTATAGTGATGTGATCCACAATTTGGAGCTATTCGTTCCAAAATTCATAAGTAAAAGCAACAGGATCCCAAGGAAAATTACAGCAGTTTAAGTGACTAGAAAAGTTTCAGGAAAATCTAGGAGAAAATTAAACAAATATGTGGCATAAAAAAACAAAAAATACAGAAACCATGAGATACTCAACATGTCAAGTGATGTGGAAGGTAGAGAGAAGAAAAGGAAGAAGTGATGACAATCAAATCAAATTAGCAAATTTTTAAATATGGTAAGTCCCCTACATATGAACGAGTCCCATTCTGAGTGCATTCCTAAGTCCAATTTGTTCATAAGTCCAACAAAGTTAGCCTAGGTACCCAACTAGCACAATTGGCTGTATAGTACTGTACTATAATAGGTTTATAATACTTTTCACACAAATGATACATTAAAAAACAAACATAAAAAATAAATATAGTAAAGCACATAACAATGTATGTCAGCCACATGAACTAACTTACATGATTGAACATGTGAATACATGTTCACATCTTTGAAAGTTTGCAACTTGAAGGTTCATACATGGGGATTTACTGTATGTGTTTAGAATACTTAAGGAGTACCTCTACAAACAAATAATGAGAAAAAAATGGAGAATTAAGTAAACAAAAAAGATGATTAGCATGAAAAAATTTAAGTAAGTAGATATCATACACCAAGTTCTAATGAAGTAGGTTTCAGAAAGTACAAAGAAAAAAGGACCACAACTGCAGATAGAGACTCTTATAAAGTAGCTCCACTGAGAGGATTTAGACATTTTAACTCTAGATTTTAGGAAAGTTTTTAACCTATTAATCA
This sequence comes from Tarsius wallacei, assembly GCA_963574415.1. Lineage (NCBI taxonomy): Eukaryota > Metazoa > Chordata > Mammalia > Primates > Tarsiidae > Tarsius > Tarsius wallacei. The sequence continues at coordinate 45,421 of CAUYQG010036472.1, read as the reverse complement.
TGGTTATTTTAAAGTCCCTGTCTAATAGTTCCATTGTCAGGATCATCTCTGAGTATAGTTCTATGAATTGCTTTATCTCTTGACAGTGAGTTATTTTTTTCTTGTTTTTGTGTGTGTGTCAAAATTTTGTATTGAATGCTGGATATTGTGTGTAGAAAAACAAAAAAGACTAGTATCTATGGTATCTATGCCCTGAAATAGTCACATATCTTCTTCTGTCAAGCAGTTCAGGTTGGAAGTTAAGCAAACTTAGTAGATGAGCTGGGCTTGGGTTCTGTTTTGCTCTAGTTGCCTTCATGCACAACTTCAAACTCCTCCAGTTGTGGACTGCTGTTACTCTTTGTCTACTGTAGAGTCTAAGGTACCTAAGGGTTTACTCAGTGTTTCTGTTCTACTCTCAGTTTTTCAGCAGACACTGTAAGCCTACATTATGGGGGGTGCAGGGGGTAGTCCTCTCTCTCCACAAGCTTACATCTTCCTCTGCAGTAGACTGGTGTTGTTACTTGCTGTTAGTCATATTGTGAGACAGGGTCAGGGATTCTCAACTCTTTTGGTAAAACTTCAAATTGAAGAAGGACTCTTGTGTCTGAGTCTTGGGATAGAGTTTCTCAGCACTCCTCTCCACTTCTCCATCTTCCCCTCTCATCCACCCATCAAGCTTTGCCATAAATCTAAGAGGGGTCTTGAAGAGTTTCCTACTCCTAGTGGTAGCAGACCTCTGCTTTGTAATATCACAGGCTCCTGAAACAGACAGGTGTCCCTAAACCCTCCCACCTTTTAATTTTTTAATGTCCGATTCAGTTAGTACACATGTATATTTGTTACATGGACATATTGTGTAGTGGTGGGGATTGGGTCTCAGGTGGCCCATTCCCCAGATAGTGAAAATTGTGCCCCAAAGGTAATTTCTGAACCCTAGTCCCTCTCTCCTCTTTTCAGTGTCCCCAGTGTCTGTTATTTCCATCCTTGTGACCACTTAGCTCCCACATATGAGTGAGAATATGCTGTGTTTAGTTTTCTGTTTCTGTGTCAGTTTACTTAGGATGATGATCTCCAGTTCCATCCGTGTTGCTGCAAAGGATATGATTTCATTCTTTTTTTGACTGTGTGAGATTCCATGGTGTATATATAGCACATTTTCATTATCCAGTGATCAGTTGATGGGCATTTAGGTTGATTCCACATCTTTGTAATTGTGAACTGTGTTGCAATGAACATGCAGGTGCAGGTGAGTTTGTTATAAAACAACCTCTGTTCTTTAGGGTAGATACCTAGTAGTGGAATTGCTGGATCAAATGGTAAATCTACTTTTAGTTCTTTGAGAAATACCCATATTGCTTTTCAAAGATGTTGTACTAATTTACACTCCTACCAACAGTGTGTAAGTGTACCCTTTTTTCTGCATTCAAACCATCATCTATTTTTTTTTTTTTTTTTTCTTGAGTTGAAGTCTTACTCTGTCACCTGGGCTGGAGTACAGTGAAACGATCATGGCCACTGCAGTCTCAACCTCCTGGGTTCAGGCGAATCTTCCACTTCAGTCTTCCAAGTAGCTGGAACTACAGGTGCACACCACCATGCCTGGCTAGCTTTTTAAATTTATTTTAGAGATGCAGTCTTGCCAAGTTGCCTAGGTTGGTCTCAAACCCTTGGGCTCAGGCCTCCCAAAGTACTGGGATTACAGGCATGAGCCACTGTGCCTGGCCTGTTTTTTATTTTTTAATAATGGTCATTCTGACTAGTGTGAGGTGGTATCTCACTATAGTTTTAGTTATCATTTCCCTGATGATGAGTGATGGTGAACATTTTTTCATATGTTTGTTGGCCATTTGTATATCTTCTTTTTGAGAGGTGTCTGTTCATATAATTTGCCTACTTTTTAATAGGGTTTTTTTCTTGCTGATTTGTTTGAGTTCTTTGTAGACTCTGGATATTAGTTCTTTGTCAGATGCATATTTTGCAAATATCTTCTCTGATTCTGTAGGATGCCTATTTGAGGTGCTGATTATTTATTTTGCTGAGCAAAAGCCTTTTAGTGTAATTAAGTCCTACTAACTTATTTTTGTTTTTGTGATTTTAGCTATAAATTATTTGCCTAGACTGCTATTCATAAGAGTTTCTCATAGGTTTTAGTCTAGAATTTTTATGGTTTCAGGTCTGATGTTTAAATCTTTAATTCATCTGGAGTTAATTTATATATGAGGAGAGATAGGGATCAAATTTCATTTTTCTACATGTAGCTATCCAATTTTCCCAGCACCATTTGTTGAATAGGGTATTCTTTCCCCAGTGTATGTTTTTGTCTGCTTTCTCAAAGATCAGTTGTTTATAGGTATTTGGGTTTATTTCTGGATTCTCTATTCTGTTCAATTGGTCTATGTGTCTGCTCTTGTACCAGTACTATGCTGTTTTGTAACTACAGTCTTGTACTATAATTTGAAGTCAGGTGGTGTGATGCCTCTAGCTTTGTTCTTTTTGCTTAGCATTGCTTTGGCTATTCTGGTTCTTTTTTGGTTCCATATGAATTTGAGGATTGTTGTTTTCTAATTTTGTGAAAAATGGCATAGGTAGTTTGATAAGAATTGCATTTTAAGTCTGTAGATTACTTTGGGCAATATGGTCATTTTAATAATGCTGATTCTTCCAACCCATAAGCATGGGATTTTTCTCCATTTGTTTGTGTCCTCTGCAATGTCCTTCATCAGAATTCTGTAGTTCTCTTTTTGTAGAGATCTCTCACCTCCTTGGTTAAATATATTCCTAGACATTTTAGCTTTTTGGCTGCTATTGTAAATGGAATTGAATTTTTTATTTGATTCTCAGCTTGGACACTATTGGTGAATAGCAGTGCTACTGATTTATTTGTTTTGATTTTGTATCCTGAAAGTTTACCAAATTCATTTATTAAGTCCAGGAGTCTTTGGAGAAGTCTTAGTATTCTCTAGCTATAAGATCATTTCATCAACATACAGAGATAGTTTGATTTCTTCTTTTCTATTTTGGATACCCTTTATTTTTTTTTATCTTGCCTGATTACTCTGGCTAGAACTTCCAGTAATATGTTGAATAGTGGTGGTGAAAGTGAGCATCTTTGCCTTGTTCCAGTTCTGAGGGAAAATGTGTTCAACTTTTCTCCAATCAGGATGACATTGATTGTGGGTTTGTCATATATACCTTTTATTATTATTATTTATTTTGAGGAATGTTCCCTCTATGCCTATTTTGCTGAGGGTTTTTATCATGAAAGGATACTGGATTTTATCAAATGCTTCTTCTGCATCTATTGAAATGACCATATGAGTTTTGTTTTCAATTCTTCTTATGTAATGGATCACATTTATTGACTTGCATATGTTGATCCAACCTTGCATCCCTGGGATAAAACTCACTTGGTCATGGTGTTTTATTTTTGTTGTTGTTGTTGTTTGTTTGTTTGTTTTAATGTGCTGTTGAATTTGGTTTGCTAATATTTTGTTGAAGACTTTTGCATCTATGTTCATAAGGGATATTGGTCTACAGTATTCTTTTTTTGTTGTGTCTTTTCCTGGTTTGGATATCAGCGTAATATTGGCCTCATAGAATGAGTTAGGAAGAAGTCTCTCCTCTTCAATCTTGTGGAATAACTTCAATCAAATTTGTACCAGTTCTTTCTTGAAGGTGTGGTAGAATTCAACTGTGAGTCCAACAGGTCCTGGACTTTTTTTTGTTGGGACACTTCTAATTACTATTTCAATCTTGCTACTCATTATTGGTCTGTTCAGGTTTTCTATTTCTTCCTGATTCAAGGTTGGGGGGTTGTATGCTTCCAAGAATTTATTGAGTTCTTCTAGAATGCCTAATTTGTTTGCATAAAGACTTGAATGATTTTTTGAATTTTCACGTACCATTTGTAATATTGTCTTTTTCATTTCTGATTGAGCAAATTTGTGTCTTCTCTCTCCATTTCTTAACTTATCTAGTTAGTGGCCTATCAATTTTGTTTATCTTTTCAAAGAACCAATATCTTGTTTCATTGATTTTTTTTAACATTTCTATTTCATTTAGTTCTGCTCTGGTTTTCATTATTTCTTTTATCTTGCTAGCTTTGGGTTTGGTTTGTTCATGTTTTTGTAGTTCATTGAGGTGTGATTTAGGTTGTCAGTGTGTGATCTTTCAGTCTTATTAATATTGACCTTAAGTGCTATAAATTTTCCTCTGACCACAGTTTTGACTGTGTCCCAAAGGTTTTGATAATGTGTTTCACTGTCATTTGTTTTAAGAAATTTTTAAATCTCCATCTTGATTTCATTGTTGGCCCAAGGATCATTCAGGAGAAAATCGTTTAACTTCCATGGCTTTGTTTGGTTTTGAGTTCTTGGAGTTAATTTCTAGTTTTATTCCACTGTGGTCTGACAGGGTTCTTGACATGATTTTGATTTTTTTAAATTTATTGAGACTTGATTTATGATCTATCATATGATCTATCTTGGAGAATGTTCCATGTGCCAATGAAAAAAATGTATATCCTGTAGTTTGGGGATGAAATGTTCTGTAGATGTCTGCTAGTTCCATTTATTCCAGAGTCTTATTTAACTCCAATGTTCTTTGTTGACTTTCTGCCTTGATGATCTGTCTATTACTATCAGTGGAGTGTTGAAGTCTCCCACTATTATTTTATTGCTGTCTATCTCCTTTTTAAAAAAAGTTCTAGTAGAATTTGTTTTATAAAACTGGGGGACCCTAGTGTTAGGTACATATATATTTAATTGCTATGTCCTCTTGTTGGATTGATACCTTTATCATTATATAATAGCCATCTTTGTCCCTTTTTTTCTTACTGTTAATTTAAAATCTGTTTTATCTGATATGAGAATAGCTGCTCCTGCTCATTTTAGGTTTTCATTTGCATGGAATATTTTCACCCACCCCTTTACCTTGAATCTATAGGAAACTTTGTGAGTTAAATGGGTCTCTTGAAGACAGCAGATATTTGAGTTCTGTTTTCTTATCCATTCTCTCAGTCTATATTTTTTTAGTTGAGCATTGAGACCATTTATGTTCAGAGTTAATAATGATATGTAAGGTATGATTCTACTCATCGTACTGGTGATCTGGTTGCTTGGTTTATTTATTGTCTCTATTGTGTTGATGTTCCATAAAGCCTATGGACTTTATTATTTGCAACATTTTTTTACTGGTGTATTTTGAACCTTTTTTTCAGTATTTTTTACTCCTTTGAATATGTCTTGTAGAGCCAGTCTAGTGGTGATAAATACCCTCAGTATTTGCTTGTCTGCAAAGAACTTAATTTCTCCTTCACTTATAAAACTTAGTTGTGTTGAATACAAAATTCTTGGCTGACATTTACTTTGTTTGGGGAGATTGAAAATGGGGCCCCAATCCCTTCTTGTTTGTAGGGTTTCTTCTGAGAAGTCTGTTGTGGTCTGACAGGCTTACCTTTGTAAGTTATTTGATGCTTTTAAAGAATCTCACTTCTCTTAAAATTATTTCCTTTACATTAACTTTGCATAGCCAGATGATTATATGGCTTGGGGATTACCTTTTTGCAATTAATCTTCTCAGGGTTCTTTGGGCTTCTTGCATCTGGATGTTTACATCTCTGACAAGGCCAAGGACATTTTCCTCCATTATTCCCTTAAGTAGGTTTTCCAAACCTGTTGCTTTTTCTTCTTCCTCAGGAACATCTCTGATTCTTAGGTTTGGATGTTTTATATAATCTCATATTCTGTGAAGACTTTGTTCCATTCTCTTGATTCTTTTTTCTTTATTGTTGTCTGATTAGGTTAATTAAAAAACCTTGTTTTCAAGTTCCAAGATCCTTTCTTCTGCTTGTTCCAGTCTTCTGTTAAAACTTTCCAATGCGCCAGGCTCAGTGGCTCAGCCTGTAATCCTGTGCCTTGGGAGGCTGAGGTGAGTGGATTGTCTGAGCCCGCAGGTCCGAGACTCACCTGGGCAACTTGGCAAGACCTCATCTCTACAATAAAAAATTAGCCGGGTGTGGTAGCACGTGCCTGTAGTTCCAGCTACTTGGAAGGCTGAGGCGGAAGGATTGTCGAATCCCAGCAGGTCGAGGCTGCGGTGGCTGGGAGCGGCCACTGCATTTCAGTCTGGATGACAGAGTGAGACTCCAACTCAAAAAAAAAAAAAAAAAAACTTTCCAATGCATTCTGTGCTTCCCTAAACGCTTCTTTTATTTCCAGAATTTTCAGCTTGTTTGTTTGCTTGCTTGCTTGCTTTTTTTTTTTTTTTTTTTAAGGTATCTATCTTTTTGGAGAATTTTTCATTCATGTCCTGAATCATTTTAAAATTTCTTTATGTTGATTTTCAGTTTTCCCCTGAAGTTCCTTGACCAATTTTATCATTAAACTTTTGAATTCTATATCTGGAATTTAAACAATTTCATTTTTTTAATGTTCATTGCTGAAGAGTTGGTGTGGTCTTTTGGGGGGTGTTGAAGACCTGTCTTTTCATGTTGTCAGAATTACTTTTCTGGTTCCTTCTCATTTGGTAGATAATTTCTTCTTTGTGGTTGACAGGAGGTTGGCATAAGCACTGTAGGGTTCCCTTGGTTATTTATAGCCTTGGTGTTGTGAGTTGCTCAAATGCCAGCTGTGGCAGTCCTGTGCTGAGTATCTACACTGGTTCAAGGCATCTTGAATAGCCAGTGTGGCTTGGAAAGTGTTGATAGGTGGTGTTTGGGATCAGGCCTACCAATAAGCTGAGGGTGGCTGGCTGTACTGTTGAACTCCGGCCAGTAGGTGGCTCTTGTGGGAGAAAGCCTGTTATAATGGTGACTGTAGGGTTCCTCCTTGAAGCATGTTTCTCCAAGTAAATGCCCTGCCAGTCTAGGTGGGGCTCTAGGGGTTTCCTAAGTTTTCTGTCTGTTTTAAGCCCTCTGAGTACATGCATGGGAAAGGAGATGGAGTACCCCACAAGTGTGCATGCTTAGCTGCCCCAACAGGATTTAGGAGGGAGCCCCAGGCCCCTGAGGTAATTCTGTTGTGCAGAGCAGGCCCAGACGATTTCACAAGAGGAGGGAGAGGTTGCTGTAGCAATGCATCCCACCCAGCTACCGCCTTGGCCTCAGGCAATCTGCAACCTGAATGTCAAAGTGCAGCATGCCTCTGGGCATTTGTTCTCAGGCAACCCGCCCCACCAGGAGCTCATGTTGCCTTTGGGATCTGTTCCCTCCCAAGCTGACTGGAAAGCAGAGGCTCCACCCTGCAAGGGTTGAGTTCCTGGGAAATGGCAGCTGGCCCTGCTCTAGACTTTTTTCCTGCACCACTCCACAGCCAAGCATGGCTGTGGAGAAGGGAATTTCCCACAAGGGGCTGGGGTCCGACAACACTCAGGGATCCCTGCAAGTTTGCAGCAGGAGCACAGAACTCCCAAAGTCCTGTCACTCACCCTACCCACTGCGTCCAGGGGACATGGTGGACTGTGTGGTGCAGGAGAGAGTCCAGCCAGTTCCAGCCCAGGTAGGTGGATTTTTTCCTTCTTCTTTGCTCTAAGTGGTTATTGTCTCTCCTTTGGAGACTCATGGGGCATGCTGCTAGATCCATTCCTCTCTGGGTGCTGAGGAAACTGCCTTGGTTTACTCCATAGGGAAAACTTACACTACCTGCCTCATGTGGGCCATCTTTGGTTTTGTTTTAAATGAGAGTAGAGCCAGAGAGAACAGGGTGGGCTTTGGGCCTGCTTTTATCTCCAAAGGGAAATCTCTCAGGTCTCCTATCTTATCTCCAAGTTTTCTTGTGAATACCCAGTAGAGACTCATGGAAAAGGACTTGAGAATGAGTATCTAGTTTCTTTGAGCCTGGGTCTCTAGAAGATTCTAATCTGTCTGACTAGCCTAAACTTGACCTTTAAGAATTTGTTAAAATTTTGGCTGCTTACTTTTTACCCATTTTTATGGCAGCTCCTTTACTTCACCAAAGAGGAAGCAATTTATGTGCCTCCTCTCTCAGAGAGCCTGTCATCCCTTGAAATTCAGTTTACCTCGTTGTCTTGTGACCTTGGCTCTTTCATGGATTCAAGAAAAATTATGATTTTGTAAATTATATGGCTTTTTTCCTTCTCATTTTTAGGGTAGGAGTGACATGTTCATAAGGTGTCTACATCCTAAGTGGAATGATTCAGATAGGGCTGGCAAACTCAAATGCCTAAAGAGCCCAGGTAGAGAACATACATTATTAAACTAGTATGAGAGTAAAATGTGTGCCTTATGGGCAAATAAAGAATGCATGACCTACCTGAGGGCATTCAAATTAAAAAAAAAAAATACTGGCTGGGCAGGATGACTCATACCTATAATCATAGCACTTTGGGAAGCTAAGGAAATAGACTTGCTTGAGCGCAGGAGTTTGAGTCCACACTAGGCAACATAGTGAGACCTCAACTCTACAAAAATAAAAAAATTAGCTGGGTATGGTGGTGCATGTTTATAGTGTTAGCCACTGGGGAGGCTGAGGCAGGATGATTGCTTGAACCTAGGAGGTTGAGGCTACGGTAAGCCACGATCATGCCACTGCACTGCAGCCTTGGTCACAAAGTGAAACTCCCCAACTCAAAAAATATTTATATACAAGGTCTGCCAATTGCTCATGAACTCATCCTAGAAAAAGTGCTACATACCTTATTTGCTGAATATCACTACAGTCACCTTTGAAGTACTCCCCTTGGGAAGCTATGCACCAATGCTGGAGCCTAGTCTACCCATCAAAGCAATTTTGGAACTCTTTTTCTGAAATGGCTCATCAGAGCTATTGTCATATTACCTTCAATGTCCTGAATGTCATCAAAATGTGTTCCTCTCAATATTTCCTTTACCTTTAGGTAAAGACAAAAGTCATCAGGGGCCCGATCAGGTGAGTAGGGAGGGTGTTCCAATACAATTATTTGTTCACTGGCTAAAACTCAATCACACACAGTGCTGTGTGAGCTGGTTCATTGTTGTGATGCAAGAGCTCCTTTGGGACTACTTTTGCACACACCTTTCTCATGCCAAGTTTTCAATTTCAGTTAAGATTTTCCTAATTGTTTCTCTATCAATGTCTATTGGGTCTGCTATGCTTCTCACAGTCAGCTGACAATTTTGATGCACAATTCAACAAATTTTTGCAATGTTTTTGTCAGTTCTGCCTCATTACCAGTCAACCTGACCTCTCCTTCATCAGTGACACTTTTTCTCCCCTCAGAAAAACGTTTAATCCATTTGTACACTGCCATTTTCTTCATGGCATTATCCCCATAAACTTGGACTAACATGTCCCTGATTGCACTTCCACTCTTGCCAAGTTTAACAAGAAATTTAATGTTTGTTTGTTGCTCTAATTCAGGCTTTGACATTCTCATGATGGCACAGAAAAACACACAACAACAACTTGCCACTTAGCAAGACACCACAACATGTTGACACAAACACAGCTGTGAGACACTGATATACCAAAGTTATAAAATCTTACCAAGGAGCTTTTACAGTGCTGCCAATGTAAACACAGGGTGGCAAGCTCATGAACTTAATTATCAAAAATTGTTTTATACAAGCTAGACCAAAAATATATTTTTAATTCAACTGACAAACTGAATTCCCTAGCTAAGATGTTAGCAGAATTATATGTGTTCAAACCTTGTTGAGCAACCAGTTGATGCACAACTAAAGAGGACTTTAAAATGCATTACTTTCAACCTAAAAGGAAATTTCTATTGTCAAGTCCAGTGATCTCTACTTAGCCCTGTGCTGTTCTTAAAATTTTATATTTGAAATAAAGATATAAAAATAATAGTATTCCAGTTTTTTGCATGAAACTAAACCAAGAGTTATTGCTAATATACTTCATATCAGGATTGATGAAGTATTTGACAAGTTAAAATAAAGACTCTTAATATGCATAAATATAAGGTTCTAAAATTGGGCTTGATTAATCTACTTCAAATTTACAAGTGCATAGAATAATGAGATCTGACTTACAAATAGAGTTTGTAAGGTAATAACTTATGATTCCTAACAGGTGCAAATGCTGTGAGTCAAAGAATGATACAATTGCCCAAAAATGAAAGTAGAGTGTTCAGAACAAAGGAGGCCTCTAGACTCACAGATTAGATACATGTGTAGCATCCTGTTGCTGCATTTTAAAAGGGTCATTGACTTACTGGACATAAGAAAAAGAAAGATGGCCAAGATAATAGAGTCTGGAAACCTCTGAGAACAGTTCAGTCAGAATGTTGAGTCTGGAAATGGAAAGCTTGGAAAAACAGAATAACATCTTCAAATATTAGGAAAGAGCAGTTGGAGAGATTTGGCAACCACAGACCAGGGATTATTCTAAATAACAGTAAAAATGTTGAGATTAGATGAAACTGATATAACAAGTGTTATCTGATACGTTATTACTTTGGGGGTAAGGTGAACTGAAACATTTTCCCCTTTAGTCAATGAAGGAAAACAATGTAGTGATTAGAGTAATGTGACTTCTGTTTGTACCATTCATTGTTAGCCTATGTAATAAGATTTATAACCTGTCTTAAAGCTGGGGAGAGGTCAGGCTCAGTGGTTCAGCCTGTAATCCCAGCACTTTGGGAGGCCGAGGCGAGTGGATTGCTTGAGCCCACGGGTTCAAGACCCACCTGGGCAACTTGGCAAGACCTCATCTCTACAATAAATCAAAAACTAGCCGGGCGTCATAGCGCGCACCTGTAGTTCCAGCTACTTGGAAGGCTGAGGCGGAAGGATTGCAGAGCCCAGCAGGTCGAGGCTGCGGTGGCCGGGAGCATGTCACTGCACTGCAGTCTGGGTGACAGACTCAACTCCAAAAAAAAAAAAAAAAAAAAGCCGGGGAGAGTTAAAGATCTGTTAGCATACAGCCAGGGTCATGAATTGTGTAAGAATACAACCATCATTATGTTCATAAGTATAATATTAATTTTTCAAGTAGATGTGAGTTTTTGAAAGAAAATTAATCTTTAAGTTACTGAAATGAATTTGACTTCAGATACTCATGGAACCTAAAAGGAAAACAGCTGTAGCACAAATTTAGGACCTTCATTCTTCTCAGTGTTTCATGGATTAGGGCTTATAAATTCAGTTCTGCACTTATGTGATCTCCCAGACTTTATTTGAAATGAAGATCCTTCTCTTTTGGTATAACGGTTTTATATTCAATAATCTTTGCTTTACACATTTCCATTTTGTTCATTAAGATAGAATGAACTGGAGACGTTTTTGCCAGGCTTATATCTGCACCCTGTGTAGTCAACTCCTTCCTTTTATTTCCACATGATGTGATTCTGCTACACTGGGTGTAATTCAGGGAGAATGAATCTTACTCTTCTCCTGATGGATCATAGTGTGTAAATGCTTTGTGTGGCTTTGAAGTCTGCCTCTTGAAGCTTTCCTTAACTTATTACCCCACCAAATAGAATAGCTCTTTCACCATTCCCTATTTCCCTGGATTACAAACCACTTCTTAGAAATATAATTAACTTCCAGCATCCTTAGTCCTGACTGTGTCTTAAACAATCTGTAGCTTCTTCCCACTACAATGACTTCCCCCCAGCTATTACTTCTTTGTAAGGGAAGGCACAGTCTGTTCTCACTGTCTGCTGCTGTTCCTGGGGGAGGTGGGAAGAGTGGGAAACCAGATTTTGAAGCAGTTCTTGCCCCCCAAATACTATATTGACACACACATATGTGCATACACATTCTTGCTCACACACACACACGCACAGTTTTTAAATCCAAAAATCAGGAATGTAAGAGACCTTACTAGACTGAGGCCACAGGGACGCTCATGAGAGGATGCTGTGCTTCCCTGGTTCACCTCTCCACTCTCTGTCATCCTGTTTCCCAAACATGGGCCCACTTATTCCTTCTTTAAGAAGTTCAGTCCTGCCTTGTGTCCAGACTATCTCATATGCAGCCTCACATGACCTCATGCCTCAGAGGAACCCAGGCCCAGTGCCCTGGCGTTAGATGCTGGGTCCCCTCAGTCACTGCTCTCTTCATCCAGGCATGTGGTCTCCAACTTAACTGGGATCACAGCCCCCTCAAGAATTGTAAGTGACTTCCAGTTCTCTTAGTTCTGATTATGTTTTGAAAATTTTAGAGTTTCTATTCTCCACCAAAAATTGATGGTTATGGAATTGTGCAATTTCAAACTTCATTCTCTAGCTAATTAATCTGACTAGTATTCTTATTTTTTATATCCCCTTTGGGAAATGGAGGTTTTTGCTGGAGGTTTTTGCTAGGCCCCTATTACCTATGGGCTGACCTTCAAAATGCCATAGATCTAAGTTCCTCTAGAGCTGAGGCTGTATCTGATTGGTTACTGGTGGGTTCCCAGGAGCTCCCACAGAGCTCATGCTTAGCAAATATTTAAAAGTGAGTGAATAGTGATGAGGTAGTTTGGATGTTTTTCCCTTTCAAGTCTCTTGTTGAAATGTGATCCCCAATGTTGAAGATGGGGCCTAGTGGAAGGTATTTGGGTTATGAATGCCTCAGCGCTGTCCTCCTGGTAAGCAGTGAATTCTCACTTTATTAATTAGTTCATGTTAGAGCTGATTGTCTAAAAGAGCCTGGCACCTCCTTTTCTCTCTTGCTTACACTCTTGCCTTATGACACTTTAGCTTCTCCTCCCTTTCCACCATGATCATAGCTTCCTGACACCTCACCAAAAGCAGATACTGGCCCCCTGTTTCTTGTACAACCTGCAGAACCATGCGCCAAATAAACCTCCTTTCTTTATAAATTACCCAGCCTGGGGTATTCCTTTAAAGCAGTGCAAAACAGACCAATAGAGATGGTTACTCCCTTACCTGGTATTCTTAATCCTTCTGCTCTACCCAAGTGTTGAGATGGTCCAAGAGTTATGCTGACTCTTCTGCTGCCCATTGTGTCCCCAGAACTGTGGACAGACCAGCCATAGTCCTTGGGCATATGCCTTGCCTGTGAGCCTGATCCTCAGAACTTCTTATAGGCCTCTAGGAATTTGCTTTATCTGACCCAGAGTAAGTGAATTTCTTAGCAAATGCCCAAATACTGAAATGTGGAAGCATTTGTGTATTCAATCATTCATTCAACAAACACATATTGAATGCCAACTGTTGTGGGGGCACATGCAGCAGAGGTTCCTCTGTCAACACTGTTAAGGAGAAAATTCACAGTGGGGGTCAGGGAGAAGGGGAGATGAGGTCAGAGCTCTTTCCCAGCACTAAGACCCTATGCTTTTTAAAAAAGTACGAATAAGAAGGATTAAATAACATGATATGATGATCAGTATATAATCAAGGAACTGGATATCACAATGAAGCAATTGCTCTAATAGCTATTATCACAACATTTATGGAAATAACGGATGCAGTGTCTCCTGAGAATGATACAACATCTCTTCTGTGATTTCCCTGCCCAAACTGCTTAATCTGAATCTAATCATCTAGAAATAATACACAAGCTCCAATTGGGAGACATTCCACAACACAACTGACCAATACTTTTCAGATATGTCAAGGTCAAAAGACAAAATAAACACTGAAGAAACAGTACAGTTTAAAGAGGCCAGGCGCAGTGGTTCATACCTGCAATCCCGGTACTTTGGGAGGCCAAGGCGGGAGGATTTCTTGAGCCCAGGTGTTTGAGACTAGTCTAGGCAACATAGTGAGACCTTGCCTCCACAAAAAATTTTTAAAAAAAGAAATAGCTGGCATGTGCCTGTAGTCCCAGCTACTCAGAAGGCAAAAGAGGGAGGATTCCTTGAGCCCAAGAGTCTGTGGCTGTGGTAAGTTGTGATTATGCCACTACCCTCCAGTCTATTTAACAGAGTAAGACCCTGAAAAAAAATTAAAAATAAAAATAAAGAGACCATAAGAGACTTAACAACTAAGTGCAAGTTGTGATCCTTGGAAAGAGACATAAAGTACATTATAGCAACAGTTGATAAAATTTAAATATGGACTATGGATTCAATATAGGTGTTACATAGATGATATTGATAATTGACTGGTTATATAAAATAATGTTTCTAGTTTTATGAAATAAGTGCTGAGATATTTAAGGGTAAAGGGATAACTTATCTCAAATGGTTTAGAAAAAAGAGAGAATAATAGAGCAAAATAGGGGCAAAATATAAATATGGATGAACGTGGATAGTAGCGTTTTTTCTACTATTCTTGCAGCTTTTTTGTAAGCCTAAAATTTTATCTAAATAAAAAATTATTTAAAAATGTGAAATAACTGAGGAAGCTTTGCTCACTTCTGTAAGGGAGTTAAGGGTAAAGGAGAAAGGTAAAAAGCAGATAACTCAAAGCTTTTCTGGCTACCAAATTCAACAAGGTCTGTGCTACTTCAAAACTTGTATCCCTTTTACTGATCAAGACAGCACACGTAGATTGCATTTGAATAATTGAATATTATCACACGAATAATAACTGAGTTACCCCAGTTGCCAAACTCTAAATTCATTAATATTAAATTATTACATGACAACCATAATAAGGTAGCCCTCAAGGCAAGAGATGATTTTTTTTCTTTCAATTTTAGTTTCAGGGTGTACACATGCATGTAGTGGTGGGGATTTTGGGTTTCAGGTGACCACTCCCCAGACAGTGAACATTGCACCCCATAGGTAATTTCTGAACCCTAAACTACCCCTCCTCCCTCCTACCTTATTGGTTCCCCCAGTGTCTATTATTTCCATCTTTGTGACCACCTAGCTTCCACATATGAGTGAGAACATGTAGTGTTTGGTTTTTTGTTTCTGAGTCAGTTCACTTAGGATGATGCTCTCCAGCTCCATCCGTGTTGCTGCAAAGGACATGATTTCATTCTTTTTTTTATGGCTATGTAGTATTCCATGGTGTATATATATCACATTTTCTTTCTGCAGTCAATTGTTGGTAGGCACTTAGGTTGGTTCCATGATTTTGCTATCGTGAACAGTGCTGCAGTAAACATATGAGTACAGGTATCTTTTTTATATATTGATTTATTTTCCTTTGGGTATATCCCTAGTAGTGGGATTGTCAGGTCAAATGGTAATTCAATTTTTAGTTTTCTGAGAAATCGCCATACTGTTTTCCATAGAGGTTGAGACAGTTTACCATCCCACCAACAGTGGATGCACATTCCCTTTTCTCTACATCCGTGCCTACATCTGTTGTTCTTTGACTTTCTATAATAGCCATTCTGACTAGTGAGAAGTGATATCTCATTGTGACTTTAATTTGCATATATCTGATGATTAGTTTACGTTGAGCATTTTTTCATGTTTGTTGGCCACTTGTATGTCTTTTGAGAAATGTCTATTCCTGTCTTTTGCCCACTTTTATTGGGGTTATTTGTTTCGTGTGTGTGTTGAGTTGTTTGAGTTCCCTGTAAACTCTTATCAGCATCATACTGGAAGTCCTAGCAAGAGCAATCCAGCAACAGAAAGAAATAAAAGGTATCCAAATTGACAAAAAGAAAGTGAAACTTTTCCTGTTCATAGATGACATGATTGTCTACCTAGAAAATCCTAAGGACTCCTCCAAGAGGCTTCTAGACCTGATAAATGACTTCACTAAGTCTCAGGATACAAAATCAATGTACAAAAATCAGTAGTGTTTCTATACACCAACAACACTCAAGTTGAGAACCAGATCAAGAGCTCAGTCCCATTCACATTAGCCACACAAAAATAAAATACCTAGGGATACACCTAACTAAGGAAGTGAAAGATCTCTACAAGGAGAAATACAAAACACTGATGAAAGAAATCATCACAAACAAATGGAAAAACATCCCATGTCCATAGATTGGAAGAATCAATATTATTAAAATGACCATACTTCCCAAAGCAATCTACAGATTCAATGCAATCCCAATCAAAATACCAACTTTGTTTTTCATAGAACTAGCAAAAACAATCAAATGGAATAAAAAAAGAACCTGAATAGTCAAAGCAATTCTAAGCAAAAATAATAATTGTGGAGGCATCATACTGCCTGACTTCAAATTATACCATAAGGTTACAATAACTAAAACAGCATGGTACTGCTACAAGAATAGACAAATTGACCAATGGAACAGAATAGAGAATCCAGAAAGAAAACCACATTCCTGCAACCATCTGATCTTTGACAAAGCCAATAAAAATAATCAATGGGGAAAGGACACCCTATTCAATAAATGGTGCTGGGCAAATTGGCAAGCCATATGCAGAAAAATGAAAGTGGACTCCTATCTCTCACCATATACAAATATTAACCCAAAACTCAATATAAACTTAAATGTAATATCTGAAACTAAAAATCTTAGAAGAAAACCTAGGAACACTCTTACAAAATTGGCCTGGGCAAAGAATGTATAACAAAGACCCTAAAAGCAATTGCACAAAACTAAAATAGACAAATAGGACTTAATTAAACTGAAAAGCTTTTGAAGAGCAAAAGAAGTAAACAACAAAGCAAACAGAACAGCTACTAATGGAAGAAAATATTTGCAAATTATACCTTAGACAAAGGGCTAATATCCAGAAAAGATGATTTTTAATTACTTTAAACATTATCAGAAAACACCCCAACACCCCAGTTCTCTCCTTCTCTCTCTTTTCTCACCTCTCGCCTACCTCTTTTAGTTTTAGTGGTACAAAAAGGTTGCAAAGGTTCCTACTGCCCTCTGGTGGTCATATTCTGGATACAACAGTCACAATATGAAAATTAGCAAAACCGTTACAACCAATAATAATAAATGACACTTATTCCCCTTTAGTTTTTTTAAGACAGTGGGCTCCTGGGAAAAGAAATGTGCTTGTGATCACTAACACAGTTATTTAATTTCACAGGGCCTCAGCAACCACATCTGTAAATCAAAGGTTAAAAAATCTCCTTCATATGGTTGTCTTGTAGGTTGAGATAATACACAGAAGTGTCTTGAAGCATAGTACCTTCTCAACAACAGGAAATTATTATTACCATATTTAATATGGACAATATATAAGGTTAAGTAACTGAGGCTAAGCACAGACTACTACTAATTTTTTTTAACTCAGTCAGCATTATTGATAGAACTAGACCCATAATCGAAATTTTCAGACTCTAATTCTAGTTCTCTTCATGATACCTCAATATCCCAAAGTAACAGTTGCTAGTGAAAAATCTTCAAAATTTTTAAAACCTTAAAGAGATAATTTTATACACTACTAATGGTTGCCATTAAATTTTTAAAAATATGTATTCCATTCATCAGTGGTTGTATCTCTAGAATTATGCCTCAAAATTACAAGAAACACACAAAGATTTATGGCATTTAAAACTAGTTAAATATATTTATTTAATAAACTTTTATATCAACAATAATTATTGTTTCTTTTTACTGAAAATTTCTAGATGTCAGACGCTATACTAATAGTTATAAATGTTTCAGTTCTTTGGTGAGGTAGGTACTATTTATTATCTCCATTCAACACATGAAAATAGAGGAACGGAGAGGTTAAGTAGCTTGCCCAAGGTCACACATTAAGGAAGAAGGAGAGCCAGGAATTGAGGCTCTCAAGAGTCCATGTTCTATTCACTAATCAATCTATTCACTAATCAATCAATTATTCATTAATTCACTAATCAGTCTCCAAGACAATAGAGCCCATGGATCCACCATGCCAGTTCATTACTTGGTAGTGCCTATATAATGGAACATTGTGTAACCATTATACATTATGTTTTAATAGGTATTAAACCATACAGGGACATGCTTGCATTAAAATGCTAAGGGAAAAAAAAAAACAGTTGTCTTTTATGTTTTCATATGAATTTCTGTATTGTCTTCAGATCTGAGAAGATGATGTTGGCAATTTAATGGGTATTGTGTTAAATCTGTATATTGCCTTTGGTAGGATGGACATCTTAACAATGTTGATTCTTCCAATCCATGAGCATGGAAGACCACATAGACCAATGGAACAGGATAGAGATTCTGGAAGCAAAACCTCAATTTCTCAACCAACCCATCTTCAACAAAGTCTCCACCAACAATCACCAGGAGAGGAAAACCTATTCAGTAAATGGTCCTAGGAAAACTGGCTGATCACATGCAGAAGATTGAAACAGGATGCCTGTTTCAATGTTTTTCTATTTGTTTGTGTCTTCCTTGATTTCTTTGAGCAGTGTTTTGTAGTTTTCACTGTAAAGATCTTTCACTTCTCTGGTTAGGAAGATGCCAAGGTATTTCTTTCTTTCTTTCTTTCTTTCTTTTTTTTTGGTGGCTGTTGTGAATGTGAATGGAATTGTGCTTTTTATTTGGTTCTGTCTGTTTGTTTGTTGGTGTATAAGAATGCAACTGTCAAGGTTCTGACCGGGCCTTTGTCTCCTGCACCTGCACATAGAGCTGGGTCGTTCTCTCGACTTTGTCCTATTCATTGGGACCCACACATGTCATGTATCTTTGCTTCAGCCTCTGTCGCCTTGTGACCTGCAGGTTCTGGGAGACCGTGGGATGGACACCGGGACACCCAGAATCCGGGAGATGGGGTTGTTGACATTCAAGAATGTGGCCATAGAATTCTCTCCAGAGAAGTGGGAATGGCTGGACCCCACTCAGTGGATATTATACCAGAACGTGATGTTAGAGAACCACAGAAACTTAATTTTTCTAGATTCCTGCTATCAAAGGAAAGTTGGTGATTTGTTAACATAGAAAAGAAAATATTGACATGTGTTTTTCTATCTATGTTACTGCTGTGACTTCCCATTACACAGAGGGCCTTTTGCTAGAGAAAAGTATAGAAGACTCACTTATAAAGGCGCCAATGGGAAAATATGGAAGATTTTACCTTAAGAACTTACACTTTAAAAGATCTTGGGAAATTGTGCATGAGGGTGAAGGGCAGATAGGATGTTCAGTTGCAAATAACCATTACAAATGTAACAAGAGTGGGCATGTCTTTCATCAACACTCCAAATTTGTTATCCACCAGAGTATCCATATGTCTGAAATGGCTTCCACACATGAATATGGCAAAATGTTTAACCAGTCCTCAACATGTGTTCAACATCCAAAAAATAGTAGAGGAAATGTACACAATATATGTGAATATATAATATTATAGACTAAATAATATAATTATAGACTAAATTCTTTCACTAAATAGACATGAAAGAATCCATAGGGGAAAGAGAGCCTTCAAAAGTGAAAAATGTGACAAAGCCCTTAGCTATTACTCCTGCCATTCACAACATCAGAAAATTCATACTGGAGAGAAGCTCTATAACTGTGAAGTTTGTGATAAAGCCTTTATTTGGTATTCACATCTTGTTCACCATCAGAGAATTCATACTGCACATAAAACCTACAAATGTCAAGTACGTGAGAAAGCCTTTCCCCAGTACTCAAATCTTATTCGACATCAAAGATACCATACTGGAGAGAAACGCTACAAATGTGAAGAATGTGGGAAAGCCTTTCACACTTGTTCAGACCTTGTTCTACATACTATGATCCATACTGGAAAGAAACTCTGCAAATGTGAAGAATGTGGCAAAGCCTTTTGCAATCGTTTAGACCTTGCTCGACATATGGTGATTCATACTGGAGAGAAACCCTACAAATGTGAGGAATGTGGCAAAGCCTTTCGCTCTCATGCAGGATTTGCTGGACATAAGACCATCCATACTAGAGAGAAACCCTACAAATGTGAAGAATGTGGCAAACCCTTTCATTTGCACTCAGGTCTTATTCAACATCAGAGTATCCATACTGGAGAGAAACCCTACAAATATGAAGAATATGGGTAAGCCTATTGTTCCCATTCACAACTTGCTCAACATATCAAGGTGCATACTAGGGAGAAACCCTGCAAATGTGCAGAATGTGGCAAAACTTTTCACTCTAATAGTGTTTGCTGAACATAAGACTATCCATTCTGGAGAGAAGCCCTACAAATATGAAGAATGTGTCAAAGCTTTCACTCATTCAGGACTTGCCTATCATGTCAAGATTCATACTGGAGAGAAATCCTACAAATGTGAAGAATGTGACAAAGCCTTTTATTATCATTCAGGACTTGCTACACATGTCCTAATCCATACTGGAGAAAAACCCTACAAATATGAGAAATGTGGGAAAGCCTTTCACTCTTATTCAGAGTTTAGTCGCCATGTAGAGATCCATACTGGAAAGAAACCCTACAAATGTCAATAATGTGGTAAAGCCATTTGCTCTCATTTATGACTTGCTGGACAAATCCATACTGAGGAGAAACCATTATATTTAAGTATAATTTGATATGGAATAAATAAGAGATATTTTCACAGACATCAGAGCAAAGATAATTGCTCTCTTAAAAGGTATATATTGTAAGCTTATGTTTAGTAAAAAATCAGATTCAGTTTTGAACACTGAAGAAAGCTGTTCACACATGGATCACACTATCAGAAGAACAGAAACACTTGAATGTTTGTAATCTTTTTGCCAGCAAGTATACAGCGACCATTGGAATGTAATCTTTTTGCTAGCAAGTATACAGTGACCTTTGAAATGTTTATCCAACTGTGTAAACTTATTTTGTTTTAGTGAACAGAATTCTTCATAAACCATAGTAAATCCATACTGAGGAGAAACCATACAAATGACAAGAATGTGGCAAATCCTTTACTACTCTTTATATACTTGATTGACATATGAGCATCTACATTTAGGAAAACCATATCGTTGGGAAGAATAGGACCAAGCTTTTCACTATTATTGCAAGTTTTCTCAACATCAGAATTTATACTCTAAATTTTCTGTATCTGTAATGACTAGAAAAATCATATATCAAAATATAATCTATAGACACGGTGAGAAGTTTACAAATGTAAAGAGTATCATTATCTTTATTTAAACCACGAATCTTTTGAATATACAAATGTAAAAAATGTCTAATGCCTTTAATCAGCTAAAACATCATTTAGTGTTAGACTGTGTGCATTGGAGAGAATCTACAAATTTAGAGAATGTGGGCTGACCGTTGTTCAAAATATATGCCACAGGAAACAGTATAGTATTCAGCATGATAACTTTATAATACAATATATATGGAAATGTACTTAATGAAAAGTCAAGTTGAAATAAACATCAGATATTGAATGGCATTAGAAGATGGATTTTTTTATTTTTAGAATGCATAAGTTTATTCCTTGTATACTTTTGTTTTTGCATTGACAGAATTAGAGTGAAGAAAGCAAACAGTATTGATGTAACTCAGCTCACTTGATGCTATGCCTTCATTCCTAGTGTTTATGTAGAAGCACGGGGTCAGTTGCTGCACTAGAGCTATGATAGGCCCTTGTATACTAGATGACCAGCAGTCATCTCATGTTATTTCATGGAGGGTGAAGAACACTGATATGTAAACTCCAATAACAGATCTAAGTAGGGAAGTTTTTTTGTGCCTCACACTGAGCATTATTGGATGTTCCACATGAGATGGGTGCTCAGGATAACATATTTTTCCTCTGGAATAAATGACAAACTGTGAGTTTTAGAAATCAGTTGTCTTACTACTCACATGTTAAGGAGAAAATGAGGCCAGACCATTAATATCTTGGTGCATCTTTATAGTATCCATAATTGCAAGCCTTAAGTATAATTTGATATGGAATAAATAAGAGATATTTTCATAGACATCAGAGCAAAGATAATTGCTCTCTTAAAAGGTATATATTGTAAGTTTATGTTTAGTAAAAAATCAAATTCAGCTTTGAACACTGAAGAAAGTTGTTCGCACATGGATCACGCTATCAGAAGAACAGAAACACTTGAATGTTTGTAATCTTTTTGCTAGCAAGTATACAGTGACCTTTGGAATGTTTATCCAACTATGTAAACTTATTTTGTTTTAGTGAACAGAATTCTTCATAAACCATTAACAATTGTCCACACAATAAATTGTTATGCTGCCATTAGTGTTAATCTATTCTCTCTTTCTCGTGATTGAAGGTAAATGATGACCATACACTATTGAGTAACTTATGAAATGATGTCTCTCTTGATCCCTTTTGTAGGATATATATATATATATATGTAATATATATATATATTCAGTTTTGTGTCATTATGATTACTGTAATGAATATTATACACGAGTATAATTTTAAGACATACCTTTCTGAATCCTGACCATTGTAAAAACTTATATATTATTATGTATACATTGTACTTCTCTTAGCCTATCATGCACATGAAAACTTGTATATATTATTTACACTGAATGAAATATACAAAATTATCACTCTAGTGCTATGAATATGAGAGCTAAAAAAAAAAAAGAATGCAACTGTCTTTTGCATGTTTATTTTATACCCTGAGACTTTGCCAAAGTCCTTTATCAGTGCAAGGAAGCTTTTGACAGATTATCATGGGTTTTCAAGGTAAAGATTATTTCATCAGCAAAGAGGGATAACTTCACTTCCTGTTTTCCTATCTGGATACCCTTTATTTCCTTCTCTTGTCTGCTCTAGCTGGAACCTTCAACACTATGTTGAACAGGAGGCATGAGAGTGGGCATCCTTACCTTGTTCTGGTTTTCAAGGGAAATACTTCCAATTTCAGTCCATTTAGCAGTATGTTGGCTGTGGGTTTATCATAGATGACTTTTGCCATTTTGAAGTGTGTTCCATCTATTCCTAGTTGTTCAAGGTTTTTTTTTATCAAGAAGGGATGCTGAATTTTATCAAAAGTTTTTTCTGCATCTAATGATATAATCATGTGGTTCTTGTTAAGCCAAAACAATCCTTAGCAAAAGAAACAAAGCGGGAGGTATCACACTTCCAGACTTTAAACTCTATTATAAGGCTACAATAATCAAAACAGCTTCGCATTGGTACAAGAACAGGCATATAGACCGATGGAACAGGATAGAGATTCCAGAAGCAAAACCTCAATTTTTCAACCAACTCATCTTCGACAAAGTCTCCACCAACAACCGCTGGGGAGAAGAGAGCCTATTCAGTAAATGATGCTGCGAAAACTGGCTGACCACATGCAGAAGATTGAAACAGGACTCCTACCTATCACCATACACAAAAATGAACTCTAAATGGATCAGAGACCTAAATGTAAAACATCAAACTATAAGAATGCTAGAAGAAAATGTAGGAAACACTCTTAGGTGTGTTGGACTAGGAAACCAATTATTGATCAATTCTCCAAAAGCAAATGCCAAAGAGATAAGATAGACAAGTGGGAACTCCTCAACCTGAAAAGCTTTTGTAAAGCAAAATAAACCATCAAGAGAGTGGGGAGACAGCCTACAGAATGGGAGAAAATATTTGCCAACTGTATATCTGACAAAGGCCTAACATCTGGAATCCACAAATAACTCAAATGTGCCAAAAGGAAAAAAACAAACAACCCTATTAAAAAGTGGGGAAAATATATGAATAGACACTTCCCAGAAGAAGACATACAAGCAGCCAACAGATACATGGAAAAATGCTCAGCCTCATTAATCATCAAATAAATGCAAATTAAAACCACACTGGATACCACCTAACTCAAGTCAGAATAGCCATCATCAATAACTCAAAAAACAACAGACGATGGAGAGGATGTGGGGAAAAGGGAATACTTCCACACTGTTGGTGGGAGTGTAAACTAGTACAACCTCTGTGGAAAACAGTGTGGCAACTCCTAAAAGATCTAAAAATTGACCTTCCGTAGGACCCAGCAATCCCCCTTCTGAGAATATATTCAGAGGAACTCAAGTCACTCTATAAAAAGATACCTGCACATGCATGTTTATTGCAGCATTATTTACAATAGAAAAACATGAACCCAACCCTGCTGCCCATCGAAAGTGGACTGGATAAAGAAAACGTGGTAGATACACACAATGGAATATTATGCAGCCATAAAAAAAAAACAAAATTATGGACTTCACAGCAACTTGGATGAATTTAGAGTCTATAATACTCAGGGTTCTATCACAGAAACAAAGAACTGAGTCCCACATGCACTCACTCATAAGCAGACCCTGAACATTAATCATAATACTATAAGAAAAGGTTTGGCAGTAGCAGGACACTGCCAGGGGAGGGGGAAGGCACATAACATCAATAAGGGTACCACCTTAAACCAGGCGAAGTGGGGACCGAGGAGAGGCCCAAACTTTATCTATACTTATGTACCTAATCCTGAATTGTACCCTACACCTTTAAAAGAAAAAAAAAAGAAAAACAGTTTGCAAGCTACATACTATACTACTTTAATTCTGGAATGTGTGTGCATGTGTGTGGGTATGTAAAACCAAATCTAGATCTAAATAGTGGCTTTCTTCAAGTGATGGGTTGTAAGTAATTTTGCTTCCTCCTTTACGGTCTGTGGATATTCTGAAATTTTGTTAGTGAGACAGAACTGCTGTGATCATCAGAAAATTTAAATTAAAAGATATTTAGGGGTTGGGCATGGTAAACTCATGCCTGTAACCCCAACACTTTGAGAGGCTGAGGCGAGAGGATTACTTGAGCCCAAGAGTTCGAGACCAGCCTGGACAACATAGCAAGACCTCATCTCTCTTATATTTAAAAAAAAAAAAGTTTAAAATTTAAAAAAATACAAAAAAAGATACTTAGGGTGCCAAAAAAAATACTAGAGTTTTCAAGAACAAGATTTAGTTTCTCTTTAAAGTTCAATGAATCTGGAAGTATAAATGGGAAATATTTGCAAGAAAAACAACTGTACCAAGGTGGAAATAGAAAAAAGATGTTCAAACTAGGAAGGGAAGCGCCTACGAGAGTGGTAAATAGAGCACATGTGCTGGATTAACTTCGCATACTGGACCCTTTTTTGATTTATGTCAGTTCTGAGGAGGCAGCCTCCTGACAGTCATCATTAGGATTCACTGTAGACTGGAATACTGTGGATAGAGGACCTGATGTCTTCAGAAGAAAAATGGGGAAGAGCCCTTTGAACCCAGAGGTATAATTTCTGGACTGGAGAGTTTCAAAGGTGCCATGCAAAAGCAGCAAAAAGAGCCTCTTTTTGACAACATCCCTAAAGGCCGTGTTGCTCCATGACAGCCTGTCCTGGGCAGGGCCTATCGACTCCACCAGAGGAGCCCACAGAGGCCCACCTTGAGGTGGCACGCTCCTAGCTGCCCTGCACATGCCGATGTTATCACTCAGTGGAAGCCTGGGGCTCAAGATAATGCTGTGTGGCCCCAAACTCTGGACAGAGCATGCTTTTTCCTGGCTGCTTGGGAAAGTGAAGACTGAACTGCTGAGCCTAACACTTAACAGGACTTTGGCATTCCCCTAAATACAGACTAGATCAGGGATTTTGCTTTAATTGAAAAGTAACTTGGGTTCACTTTAGACACCCTTATTTGGTGTGCACATTTGGCTGTTTCACAGAGATTTCTGTTTTGCAAAGAAGCTGAAACTGATCTCTTCCCTGAGGAAGGCTGTTGGTTGTTAGTAGGCAGCAGGTCTCAGCACAGACAGGAGCAAAGGTTCCTGCTGAGACTCACTTGAAGAAGACCCCAAAACTCTGTGAACTCATTTCAGGATGAAGCTGCAAGGACAAAGAAGTACTTCTAACACAAGCCAGTGCTGTCCGTCCAGCAGATGCAAGAGGACTCTTCTCTCAGCTACTGCAGGCCCTGTGATGAGAATCTGGCTCCTCAGAGGGCCACTGCCGCTCCTGCTGCTCCTCTCTACCCTGCAGAGACCCACGGGGAGTTCTGAGGTAGGGGCAAGTGAGGAGGTGATGTCTTCATGGTCAGGGCTCCAACAGAGCATTCACCTGGCCACAACCTTTCAGTAACCCAGGCCTTAGGCACTTGGGATCTAATTTCAATCATGTTAGTGAAGAATGTTAAAAATAATTATTAGAAATTAGAGAATTCTTTATAGTTTATAGGCATGGCATTATGAAGCTTGTGGCACAGAGGTTTTTTTTTCTAGATTCTCCATAAAAATTAAACAAAATATTGCTTCACAGGACAAATAATACAAATAAACCGAGTCTGTCTGGCTTTAAGCTGTATCATACAGATTGGCTCAAGTTGTAAGTATTCTAATTTAAAGTTCTATGTAATGAAAAATAACCTCATGTTAAGAGGTGACAGAGTTGCATATTTGAGATCTAGTAATTTATTAACAAAGCTTTGGAGTTCATCATGAGATTTGGCAGAACATGATATTATTGATTTGGTGTAGTTTGGCTTAAATAGATTCTGCAGACCTATCTTAAACCCTGCTGTAAAGAGTTATTGGTTTAAAACCATTTAATCAGTCTTTAAAAATGTGTTCTAGTTTACATACAACTAGATGATATCTTATCACAAATAACACACAAAAAATACCAAATTTATTTTAGTTACAGTTTCAACATCCTTAACATTGACTAGATGGAATGTTATCCCTTATCTTATTTCTCAATGAGTACTGTTTATCAGAAAAGCATCATTTTTTTGCCAAGAAAGAAATGTTTTAGAATTTGGATAATTTAAAATTGGCTCTAAATGATGGACTGATGATACTTAGTGAAAGTCTATTCAAATCTCTAACTTCAGTGCAGCATGCACTAGATCTTAATAAATAATATTCAGTTATTTTCTAAAATTCATTAGAAAGGATTGTCTTTTTCCTAGAGGAGGGACTCTCGTAGGCACATTCCTGACCACTGTCCAGCCTTTTACTCACTCCACTCCCCCAGAGATGAGCAAATTTCCTTGATTGGTAACTTCAGAAAGAATAACTGGGTATGCTGAGTTTGTCCCTGCTCTTCCTCCTGGCAGTGAGCCTGACAGCAAAAGGCACCCAGACTCTGTTCCTCCATGACAATACTCTTACCTGGGCAGGCCCCAGTCCAGTACTGGCTGCAACTGAGTGGGCAAGTCTTCTGAGTAAATTCTGGAATTTACTCGTAACAAGTTACATGTCATCAGACCTAAAGATGTGTGCTCCAACATGTCCTCATGTAACAGGAAAAATGATATTGTGATCTTCATATTTGCTTGTTTTATTCTCAATCTTTTTCAGAACTTGGGTTTTAGAAGCCCACTCACTTGGATAACTTAATACTATCCATCACTTAAGGATAAAGTTCAAGGATTTAATGTAAGTTTCAGACACTCATAAAAGAGATATTCCTTATAATGCCCATGAGAGAAAATAAGAGGGAAAGAAAAGTAGAAAAAACAAAATATAAAATAAACTATAAGATTATTTTTTTTCTTCAAGATGCTCACTTTGAAAAAAAAATTGCTGTGATGTTAGTGTTATAAAGAGGGCTACTTCCTCCCTGGGGAGATGAATTCTTTAGCTTTCAGTAATATTCATCAAAACCAATTCAATCTTTAGCACAGGTCACTAATAAAGGAAGGCTTAGAGCAATGTAATGACTTTGAGTAAAACTTACTTCAGCAAATACTGGTTTTGAGCAAAAGACTTAGTTAGCCTTATAGAGCACAGCAAACCTGCAACCACATTCACCATCTGATTTGAAAAACTAAAATCAATATTTTATTTTCTTATAGGTTGCAGTTAAAATCGACTTTGACTTGGCACCAGGTTCCTTTGATGATCAGTACCAAGGCTGCAGCAAACAGATCATGGAGAAACTAACTCAGCGAGACTATTTCACACAAGAAATAGAATCCCATAAGATATACTCCAGAGTGTGGCAAAAAGCCCACTTAACCTGGATTAGCCAAGAAAAAGCTCTCCCCACAAACATGACCACTACACATGCTGTGGCTATCTTGGTTTACACATTGAACAGCAATGTTCGCTCTGACTTTACTAGAGCCATGGCTAGTGTTGCCAGGACTCCACAGCAGTATGAACATTCATTCCACTTCAAATATTTCCACTACTACCTGACCACAGCAATCCAGCTGCTGAGGAAGAAGAGCATCACAGAGAATAATACTCTATGTTATGAGGTGCATCATGGGATAAAGAACTTCTCCTTCAAAGCCCATGTAGGTGCCACCGTTAGATTTGGTCAGTTTCTCTCCACCTCCCTCCTAAAAGAAGAGGCACAAGAGCTTGGGAACCAAACATTATTCACCATATTTACCTGCCTGGGTGTACCTGTACAAGACTTCTCCCTCAAAAAGGAAGTTCTGATTCCTCCCTATGAGTTGTTTAAAGTCATACATATGAGCGCTCACCCAAGAGGAAACTGGCTGCAGTTGCGGTCAACTGGGAACCTGAGCATGTATAACTGTCAGCTGCTGAAAGGTATTCTTTATCTAAATTGAATCCACTCTTAGAATCACAGACCACTACTCTTTTATAAGTTATTTTTTCTGAGTGGACTTGGGGGAAGGGAAGGCCAAAACATGGAAATTGGCCTTCCTAGTGATGGAACTGGCAGATTAGAGTAAACCTACTTTATTCCTTGGTTTTCCCTCTCTCTTTTCTTCTCTACTACCTCTAGGAAAATGAGTTCCTGCAATGGCATTACTATGTGGGAAATTCTAGACAGAGAGGGTAAACCTTGACTGGAAAAGATAGAGCATAACATATATTATTTTTACCTTCTCCCTCAAACTTGTTTTCTTTTTATTTCAATGGTTATTACATGGTTAAGGAGTTCTAAAAGTAAAGCAGGAAGCAAAGTTGTTCATTTTAATGAAATTTATATTCATTAATCATCTTCTAATGTCATAGGAGGCCTTGACAATACAGAATGTATAAAACAAAATTATTATCCTGGAAGGATTTTTAGTCTAGTGAAAAATGGAAACATGAGCAAATGTATACATTCAAAAGTACTAAGTAGTACATCAGATATTTAGGCAATGGGTGTGGCTGCTCAGTGTAGAAAGTTACTCATTTTCTCCAGAGAAATTGAGAAAGGCTTCACAAAAAGGACCATGTGAGACTAGAAGTGGGAATGAAGGTTTTCAGTGAAAGAAGAGAATAAAAGTCATTTTAAGCAGAGAATAGCATGCTACGGTTCGAATGTGTCCCCCAAAAGTTCATGTGTTGGGAATGTAATCCCCGGTGCTGTGATGTGGGACCTAATAAGAGATGATTGAGTCTCTCCAAAAAAAAAGAGATGATTGGATAAATAATGTTGTTATTATGGGAGCTGGTTAGTTGTCACGAGAGTGAGTTATTATAAAGCAAGTCTGGCCCCTGGTGCCTCTCTCTGTCTTGGACACTTGCTTGCCTTCTACCATGTTGTGATGCAGCACAAAGACCCTCCTCAGCTGCTGAAAACATGCTCTTGGACTTCCGAGCCCCAGAACTCTGAGAGATAAATGTAATTTCTTTGTAAATTACCCATCTGTGGTATTCCGTTACTGCAACACAAAATGTACTAAGAGACAGCATATGCTAAGTCACAAGGATTTTAAACTGCCTGGTGTCTTCAGGGAATCTCTGAAAATCTGAAGGTAGGATATGTGGGATGTAGGGAGAGAATAGAAATAGAAAGGGAGGGGGGATTAATCCAGGCAGAAAAGTTCTGTTGAGGCCTGATTGTCAAAGGTCTTGTATTCCAAACTAAGCTTTTGAACTTTGTGCCACAGCTAATAAGAAGTCATCAAAAATTGTTAAGTAGTAAAAATCAATTCAATCAATATTTTAGGAAGTGCTCTGATGATATTGTGGAAAATGAACCAAAGCAGGAGAAATTAAAGATATCACAGTACAAAAAAAAATTGTTAAGCACTTTGTTTTCAAAAAGATGTCAGATTCAGTTTTATCCTTTTATGTCACTACCTAGTCATTTTACAGAGGAGTAGTTCTGTAGCAAATACTATACCTTGTTTGATTCAGAAGGAAGAAGATTGTCTTTACCCACATATCAATTCAATCATTCCCATAATTAACTGCAACCCAGCTACAGGGTCTACCTTTGAAATATCCCCGAATCTGTCTCCGCTCCATCATTATCGCTACTGTTTATAATCCAGGCTATCAGCATTTCTCAACATTTCAGGGCTGGAGTGTTGCAAAGGTCTTCAAAATGACCATCCACAACGAGGTCTAGAGCCTGCTCACTCTGACCTTTCTATAGATATAGACTAGGGTGAGGCGACCTTCCAATACTTTTATCTCCTCACAGCTCTCCTTGATGTCATGGCACCAATACAAGTGAACTGAGTATCTGCCCTAAAGACCCAAGAGATTTGTATTTGTAGAAAATTTAGAACTACAATAGAGTGTGAAGAAAATAGTGATGTTTGGAACTACACCTGACTAGAACACTATTACTTCATTCTCATCATGAAATTTGGGACATACAATTCTTCTACTAGGATAATGAGCACAGTAAAGTATACTCAATAAAAACTATTACTCATGTTCTGCCATTCTGTGAACCTCAAAGAAAAATATTTCAGGACCCCCCCCCCCAACTAATGACCTTTGCTTCCTGTGGTGATACTACCTAAACACAACTTTAAGTCAGTTTTGAGTTAAGGTTTAGCAGGTGTAGCCATATATATCACTAGATTCTGGAAGTTTGGTTGGTCTTGATGAGGTATTTGAAATCACAAATCACACTTAAAGGACTCAATAATCTTGTATTGCTCTGTAAACTCTTTGTGTGTGGGAGTCTGACTACATCACTTAAGAACTAGGCATGGAATCCACAGAGTCTGACTCCAGAACCACTCTGTCTGAATTCATATCCCACCTGTACCACTTATTAGATATGTAGTCATAGTCAAGATGCTTAAACTCTTTAAGTTTCTTTATCTACATAATTATCATCATAACAGAACTCCATAGAACATTTGTGAAGATGAAATAAAATACTAAATTACTAATATATTGCCTAGCATATAATAAATCATAAATTAGTATTAGCTATTATTAATTTTAGTCCCATAGCACATGGAGGTGCTCAACATGTTTTTGTTGAATGAATAATGGTGAATGAAGGAAGCACTCCCTTTTACACCTCTGAGTGATCTTGGTCTTAAATCAGATAACCATATAACTCAATTGACTAAAAACAGTTCCAATATTTGAAGATCTAGAGAGGGAAAATATTCTAGAAGGCTCAACCCCTAGTCACTTGCAATGTGACTTACCATAACCAAATTTATCCTAGAAATCCATCAACCAGAAGTTTATGTAGCCTTGGGCATATAGCTTGCAAATGGCAGAATAAAAATACCACTTGTCATAGAGGGTGATATTTTCTTTATAAATGGAAGTGAGCAGAGACAGGTCAGAAGCATCTCATGATTGGCCAAGAATTGTAATGGCAGCATTTTCTCAACCACCACAGCAATGAAACTATCTGGGAGAGGAATAAGCTGCAGGGATGCCTTTCTTCCTCTGCCCCTGACTCCGACTAAAGATTGTAGAGCAGGCTGGATCATCCTCTGGTTTCACCTGACCTATCTAAGACTCATCTGCCATTGGCTGGTTATTAGCACGGTCACTTTAGTTATGAACAAAAAGGATTACAATAGTCCCCCTTATTCATGGTTTTGCTTTCCATGGTTTCAGTTACTTGTGGAAAATACTCAATGGACAATTTCAGACATAAACAATTCCTAAGTTTTAAATGGCATGCCGTTCTGTGTAGCATGATGAAATCTCCCATCATCTCTTTGTCTAGTGAATCCATGCTGTCTATGATCCTCACCCATGAGTCACTAAGTAGGTTATGAGATCAGCTCAGTTATCAGATCAGTGGTTGCAGTATTACAGTACTTATGTGCAAGTCACCCTTATTTTATTTCATAATGGCTCCAAAGTGCAAGAGCAGCGATACTGGCAATTCCATAAGCCAAAGAAAAGCCCTAAAATGAATGTATTTATTTATTTATTTATTTTAATTTAATTAATTTTTTTTTTTTTTGAGTTGGAGTCTCACTCTGTCGCCCAGAATGGAGTGCAGTGGCCACTTGCGGCCACCGCAGCCTCGACCCTGCTGGGCTCCGGCGATCCTTCCGCCTCAGCCTTCCAAGTAGCTGGAACTACAGGCATGCACTACCACACCCGGCTAGTTTGTTGATTTATTGTGGAGGTGAGGTCTCACCAAGTTGCCCAGGCGGGTCTCGAACCCGCGGGCTCAGGCAATCCACTCACCTCAGCCTCCCAAGGCGAAATAAATATTTTTAAATGAAAAGGTGAAAGTTCTCGACTTAAAGGAAAAAAAATTCATATGCTGAGGTTGCTGAAATCTACAGTAAGAATAAATCTTCTATCCTTAGAACTGTGGAGAAGGAAAAAGAAATTTGTGCTAGTTTTGCCGTCACACCTCAAACCTGATTATAAGACTATGTGCATAGGAAAATGGTATATACAGAGTTCAGTATAATTAGCAGCTTTAGGCATTCGCTGAAGGTCTTGGAACATATCCCCCAAGGATAAGGGGGGGCCTACTGCATAAATATTCTTGGATTGGACACAATAAATACCTATCTCTACTGATTAAAAAAAGTTTGAGCCAGGCGCAATACCTCATGCCTGTAATCCCAGCACTTTGGGAGGCTGAGGCAGAAGAATTGTTTGAGCCCAGGAGTTCAAATCCTACCTAGGCAACATAATGAGACTTTGTCTCTACAAAAAAAATAAAAAAAAAAAAATTAGCGTAGCCTGGCATGTGTCTGTAGTCCAAGCTACTCAGGAGGCTAAGGTAGGAAGATTGCTTGAGCCCAGGAGTTTGAGGCTTCAGTGAGCCATGATCACACCACTGCACTCCAGCCTGGGCAACATAGCAAGACCCCAACTCAAACAAATAAATACATTTGGCTTCAGAATGATTTCAGTTATTCACTACAGTGTCTTGTTTTGTTTTGTTTTGTTTTCTCTATCAGTAAGCTAAGGAATGTAGGAAACGTTCCTCAAGTCATTTCTGTTAACTGATAAATTCCCCAACATCCTGCAACAGTACTGCACTGATCCATACAAGAACACTAAGAGGAGGGAGGTTGTGTCTTTCTTACCTAAGGGTCCTTCACTGAGGGACAGTGAGGTCAGTGGACCCTTCCCAGACCTGGTTTTCTATGTAGCTATTATTCTCTACTTCACTTCTCCATTAACCCCAGCTGAGGGAATTCAGATGGGGTTCTGGAACACTGATACTCAACTCCTCATGAAACTGAAATCCTCTCAGGAGATTGTCTCTCATTCTTTCTGTTTTGTTTGTTTGTTTTTCACTAGCAGAAGCCACAAGCTATTGTATGTCCCCAAAAGTCCCTATAAGTCGAGTAAATTATGTTTTTTCTCCTGTTCCCCCTTAATTTGACCGACATATAATACTTGCAAGACAATGTGATGACTTTTAAAATTAGTGAACAAGGATACTATAATTCCCCCAACGAAGAGACAGCATATAAAATAGCCTTGTTTCTCCAGTCCTTCAATTTATGCCAAAATTGGTCCTGTTGACTTGTAGCTCGAGTTCAAAGAGCTCATCTGTTGCCTTCAGAGGTCAAATTGGTAGAATAATACATTCAAGGGAGTAAATCTTCAAAAAAAAAAAGATTTAAAGCATTCTAAACTAACATTTTTTCTCTCTAATTCTTTTATCACCTTTCACAAGACCTATACTGGTTACCATAGAAACATGTTTTCATGCCCATTGGAAGACATAAAATATGTTAATGGAATGTTAATTCGTTATTTGTCCTTAAATGTTGCTTCTTTCAGCAAAATAATCTATGCCAAAAATCTGCGGACACACAAATGCATACTCTGTTCTATATCATCGGAGTCACAAAGAAGAAAGATTTATTTGTTAAAATGTTTTACATAATCAAAATTCTTAACATGTTTCTAGAAAAATATAGCCAATTGTTTGTAGTAAGCCTGGGTTCACATGTAAACTTTGCCAGTTACTATTAATGATAACAAGGGGCAGTTTCTTTACATTTAAAATAGAATTGTTTTTTTTTTTGAGTTGGAGTCTCACTCTGTCACCTAGGCTGGAGTGCCATGGCACTGTCACAGCTCACTGCAGCCTCTGACTCTGGGTTCAGGTGATCCTTCCACTTCAGCCTCCTGAGTAGCTGGTACTATCAGTACATGCCACCACACTTGGCTAATTTTTCTTTTTCTTTTTTTTTTTTTTTTATAGAGATGTGGTCTCACCTAGGCTGGTCTTGAACTCCTGGGCTCAAACAATTCTCCTGCCTCAGCCTCCCAAAGTGCTGGGATTAAAGAAATGAGCCACCATGCCCAGCCAGAATTTTTTTTTTTTTTTTTTTTTTTTTTAGTTGGAGTCTCACTCTGTCACGCAGGCTGGAGTGCAGTGGCACACTCACGGCTACCTGCTGGGCTGAGGCGATCCTTCTGACTCAGCCTTCCAAATAGCTGGAACTACAGGTGCATGCTACCACACCCAGCTTATTTATTTATTTATTTATTATTTATTTATTTATTTATTTATTTATTGTAGCGATGAGGTCTCATCAAGTTGCCCAGGTTGTTCTTGAACCCGTGGGCTCAGGCAGTCCCCTCACCTTGACCTCCCAACGTGCTGGGATTATAGGCTTGAGCCACTGTGCCCAGCCCAGGAATTTTTTTAAACCTACCTTATAAGATTCTAGTGAGGAGAAAATTAATTCATGTAAAAGTTCTTACAATAGTATCTGACAAGCATAAGTTAAGTACTGAAAACTTTTCAGGTACGATTACTATTACTTTTTTTTTAACTTTCTTTTATGTTTTCTTTGTTCTGTTTGTGGCATCACATTGACCTTAAAGTAGTTTCTCAGATAAATGGATGAAAGAATGAATAATTGAATGAATCTGGGAGGCCACATGGCATGATGAAAAGTGAATGGATTTTGGAGCCAGAAAGATTTGGGCATATGTTAGTAGCTATTTTGTTTCTTCATTTATAAAATAGGAGTGATAACTCACCTTGTGGGAATGTTGTTGTAACATTGGTGTCCGCCCATCTCGAACACAATAAACTTTAGGAAAGTACTTTGCACATGGAAGTGGGATAATGGTTAATGGCACATATGTGTGCTTCAGTGAAATTGACAGTAAGAATAGAAACAAAGAGGCAGAAAAAAATAATACTTTCTATTTTTTGAGTGGCAACTTTTTACTATGCATTTTTCTAAAATGTTACCATGCATTGTTCTCTGCTTTTTGACAAAAAGAGGCTATAGAAAGTATTTGCCTCAAACACTAGAATAACTAGATATATGGTATGTCAGTTTTAACTTTTTCTGCTTTTTAAAAGAGGTTAAATATTTACTTCTGAACTATCTGAAAACATTTAGATTCAGATTTCATGAAATAAAAGTTATAGTAATTATGTGTTTCTTGCAGACTTTATACTCAAAGGCAGATGACCAAAACTAGGTTATAAAACACCAATAAAATGATATTTGTGTTGTAATTTAGTTTACAAAATGCTTTCATACCCATTATCTGTTCAGTTCTCACAACCAGTCTGCAAGTTCGGTCATTTATCCCACTGTGAATACTGAGGCTCATAGAGGTTAAGTGGTTTGTGTATAATTATTTATACAGTTTACAAATAGCAAAAGTAGGACTCTTTTGCATATTTTCTAACAAGAATTCCAGGACAATTATCTCTATCGATTGGTTTCAGGAGATGTATTTATACTTCAGAAAATGTGACTGAGAAACTACCCATTAGTTTTCAGCTTCTTGACTATGACTGTTTACATTATAACCCAGTTAATATACACATAAATACACACACACATTCCTATATAATATGGCAATAGCTATCCTTTTTACATGCAGTGCAACACTAGTGTTTTGTATTCTAACCTATTTTATTACATTATTAAACAGTGATGATTGTAACGTACTAAACTCATGTCACAATCTATCAATGGAGGACAACCTCCAATTTGAAAAATACTGTAATAGGGTAAGGAGGAAATAAAAAGCTTTGAATAGATTCTAGTAGAAAACTAAAGACAAATACGAAAGTAAAAATAATGTGAGGTATCTGCAAACAAAAGATATTTCAGATTGTAATTAATTTAATTCACAATTGCTTTGCATTTGTTTTCCTAAATATATTGTCCATGTAAAAATAATAATAATAATATGAGGTAGAAGTGATAATGGCCATAAAAGGGGTAAAGAAAAAGTATCAAAAGAGTTAGGAAGAAAAGAGTTATGTTGGTCTGAAAGAATAAATTTACAAATAAGCTGTTTCTAACATCCTAATTATTAGGAAAGGGGCTTAAGAGTTGGTTTTTGAAGGATGAGTAAAATTACAACATAGTAGTAATGTCTATATGTTTGTCTCTTACTTGAGCATCATCATAATAGCAGCTATAATTCATTTATTCAATAACTATTGAGCACTTACCATGCAGGCACTATGTGCTAGGCACTATCCCAGGTGTAAAGATCAGATTAGGTGAAAATTCCTGCCCTCAAGGGATTTACATTCCAGTGATATGAGACATAAATAAACAAAATAAATAAGCAAATTATGCAGTATGTTAGTAGGTGGTAGGTACTAAGGTGAAAAATAAAGCAGAGGCAGAGGACAGGGAACACTATGTGAGAGTTGCAGTATGAAATGGGAACTTCACAGAGACAGTGACATTTGAGTCAAGGTTGAAAGAAGATGGGAGAACTAGCCCTATGAATATCTGAGGAAAGAGCATTTCAGGACGAGGGAATAGCAAGTGTAAAGGCCCTAAGTCAGGAGCTACGGCAAGGAGACCAGAATGAGTGAGGGGGACAGTAAAGGAAAGAGAAGACAGAGGATAATGTAGATTAGATCACATGGGGCTTTGAAGGCAGTTATAAGGACTGTCTTTTCTTCCTAGTGAGGTGGGAAACCACTGGTTTTGGACTGAGAGGATAGGTTTTATTTACATTTATTAGAAGTGATATAACAGCTCAATTGAGAATAAACTCTAATAAGTTATGGAGATAGCAGAGAAACCAGTCAGGAGGCAATTTCAGTAATTCAGATGAGAGATGAAGGTGGTGGCAGTAGAAGTAGTAAGATCTGACCTGATCCAGGATACAATGTGGTGATCAGAGCCAAGAGGATTCCCTACCATACTGGCTGTGAAGAGTGAGGGAAAGAGTGAAGAATGACTACAAGGTTTGTCTTGAGTAACAGAAAGAATGGAATTGGCATTAACTGAGATGAAAAGCTGTGGTTGGGGTCTATTTGGGTATGAAGAGCAGGACATGGTATTAGACTTGTTATATCTCAGAAGTAAATTAGTCACCCAAGTAGAGGTGTTGATTGGACAGGTGGATATATGGGTCTGGGATTCAAAGGAATGACCCAGGCTGGAGATACAACTTTGGAGTTTGTGGGATATGAGTGGTAGTTAAAGTCACAAGAGTGGATGAGCTCTCCACAGAAGTGTATAGATAAAAGAGAGAGGATGTCCAAGAACCAGACCTCAGGGTACTCCTATTTTACAAGGTTAGGAGCAAAGAAGACTGAGAAGGAATGGCCAGTGAGGGAAAACCAATGAAATTGGTATTAAGTATCAAGGAAGAGGGAGTGATTCACTATATTAAATATGATTGATGGGTCAACTACTATGAGGACTGAGAATTGACACTTACTTTCTAGGAAGTTCAACATATGATCTTTTGAATCCGGTTCTCTAGGTTAATACTGGCTCTGCCACTGTGTGATAGAGCAGAAATTCTTAAGCTGTCTTTGTCTCACTCCTCATCTGCAAAATAGAGAGAACACGGTCAATCTTATAAGATTGTTATGAGGACTATATTCATTAGTATATTACTTTATATGCTATATAGTAAGCTCTGTGTTGGTGAGAGGTGGTAGTGGTAGCAATAATACTAATAGTAATAGTGGTAGTGACAATAGTATTTCCAGGATCCTTGAGATGCTCTCATTTTATGGATGAGAAAGTTGAGGCTCAATGAAACTAATTAATATGATCAAGGTCAAACAGCTCAAGACAGAGGTTCAACAGCAAAGTTAATCACCTCCAAAAACCTTAATCTTTCGGTACACTGTCAATCAATATTTTCTGGTTACACTCTTAAAGGGGCTCTTATCCCATTAAAAAGTGGGAAAGTGTGGGATTGGAAGTCCTGGGATCTTTAGCTTAAATGAAGGGGGAAAAAAAGAAAGTTGAATACCATTCTAATGATTGACCTGCTCAAATGTTATTAATGTTTCCAAGGCCTCTGTAGGGATTTAGGTAATATAATTTTAGCACAAAATTTAGAAAGATGTATGTTGTTAATTTTCCTTGCCTACTCTTACTTTAAAATTAGAAAGCAAAGGACAAGTTTTTCACAAAATGGAAAAGCTTTGAGTTTCAGAGATGTATATGTATATGTGTGTATATTACATATATAGAAATTCCAAAGAGAAACTCTAAGAAACTCAAACCCTTTCATATATTGTGTAAAAGTAATGAAAATATATTGCTCACCCATCTGGTCATCCTATCAAACAATATGGACAAATACTGAGGCACTCAGAAATGAATCTCTTCCTACCCTAACCATCTTTTCTACCCTAAACAAGCAGTGAAGACTGGTTGAAAAGAGGTTCCAGGCTTCCTTAAGACATTTTTTAGAAAGTTAGCATCTCCCATCTCAGTCTATTCCTCAGTCCACTGTATTCCACATTAGTATCTGACAATAATATTTGACAATATTTTTTTACTTTCCAGTCTTGCTTCTATTAATGACACCTGACTGCTAATCTTTCACATATTTCCTGTGAAATGTGTTGGCAGTGAATCTATCTCTCTCTCTCTCTCTCTCTCTCTCTCACATACACACACACACACACACACACACACACACACAAACTTCCCAAGTAGGATTGTGTGAATATTTCTTGCCCACCCTGTAGTAAAAAAATTCTATTAATGGACATGTAATACATAGACAATACCACAGTTAGGAAAATAGCTGAGTCAAACTACCCAAGTTTGAACGCGGCCTACGCTACTTACTAGATGCGTGACACTGGCAAGTTTCTCGAGTTTCAACTAAACAACAATAATGAGAATAAATACCTCACAGATTTCATGTGAGCGTTGAATAATATATCACAAAGGCTCAAAACAGATCCTAACACAGAGAAAGTATTTAATCTGTGTTAACTTTCATAATGGCGATGAAGATGATAATTAAGATGGGGATAACGGTGATGGGAGTAATGCTTTGGACGATGATAAAGATGGAAAATCAGATCTCTACCACCAACTGGCTGGGCAACCTGAGGTCAATCTTTTAACCTCTTGGGGCCTGTTTTATCATCTGCAAAATAAGCAAGTTGAGTTCTGTTACAAAAAAAGAGAATATGTTTTTAAGTAATTTCAAATGGTTGTTATCAGAAATTTTCTATGTTAATTAAGTGACTCAAAGGAGAAATGAGATCATTAAGAAAAAACGCTCTGCTACCTAAAACACCTCTAACTTTTGTTTTGTTTTTTATAGCTTCCAGTAAGAAGTGCATTCCTGCTCCAATTATTATTGCTTCCCTCTCCTTTTTGACCAGTGTCATCATCTCTTCCAAAAGTGGAATATAAAGGAATCTTGTGGCTCCTTTTAAAATTTTTAAAATAAAAACATTTTATTGGTCTTTTGACTAGAAATGGGAATTTATTTTCCAGTTCTTTCTTTCCAAGTGTTTCATATTTCTGCTGAAACAAGTGCATGGCCTCCTCTTTGCTAATTCTGTTTTGCCTTCCCTGTACCCCTCATCTTATTTCGACCAGGACATCCTAAATACCTCTGCCCAGCTAGCAATGGATGCAGGGCTGGCTCAGCCCACTTTCTGTGAGTTGGCTTGTAACTCAGGCCATAAACAATCAGTATATATTTTTCTCAATGGACATAGAGATTCATGCTGGAAAAGAAAATAATCCAATCAGAGCCTGTGATATACAATCAGGGTACATTTTTGGAATTGGGACTGGGAGTAGAATGAAAGCCTCTTTTTCCAATGGAGATCAATGAAAGCAGGGTATGAGCTTACAGCTGCTAGCAGCTTTCTTGCCACCAAGGGAGGAGACCCTACCTCACTGAGAAAGGAGCTAACACAACAGAAGAGCTGAGAAATGAAAATAAATACAATCTTTATGACGGTGTATAAGTGTCTAGGTTCAACTTTGCATGAAATTTTTTCATTACTCAATCAATTAATTTACTGCATAAATCAAAAAATTACATTTTTGTTTACATCATTTGAATTAGATTTTCTATCTCAAGCATCAAGCAATTGAACGAGTTCTAAATGAATACAAGGACTCTCCCTTTTTTTATTTAGTGATTCTAAATAAAAACAAATCAAAGAAAATCAAGTTAGAAAGCAAAGGACAAGTTTTTCACAAAATGGAAAAGCTTTGAGCTTCAGAGATGTGAATTTTATTCAGAAGTTTTTATCAGCATTGAAGATCAAACCAGTGTGGCCTCAGATGAAAAAAAAACAGAAACTTGAGAAATAAAAGAGAAAGTTAATGAAAGTTATTCGTAATATATCTCATTCACTGCCAGTAACAAGTGTCTCAGTATGTTTCTAAGATATTATAAAAGTTAAAATTTAAACTCACATGTCAATTTATAAAAGACTTAATGGAAAATGGGATTGTAAGTCTTCATAACAAATTTAGATCTTAGGATAATATGTGGAAGTGTGTTTAGGTAAAGGAGAGAATATGGGAGAGAAAAACAACTGATTACCAAGCAAATATCAAAGCTATATTGAGTTCCCATTATGTACAAACTCTGAGATGCAAAAAAGTATTAACTATTGAATTTCACAACTGGAAATTCTCTAACTCTTCCCTCAGGTAGTATATGATTTAGGTGGGAGCATAGGAGGTAACATAGTGAGACTCTGTCTCCACAAGATATCAAAAAATTAGCTGGGCATGATGGTGTGTCCCTTTAGTTCCAGCTACTCTGGAGGCTGAGGAAGGTACATCACTTAAACCCAGAAGAATGATGCTATGGTGAACCATGATAGTGCCACTGCACTGCAGCCTGGGTGACAAAGCGAGACCCTAACTCAAAAAAAAATTTTTAAAAGATTGACCAAAAAAAAAGGACACAAATTACCACATTAAGAATGAAAACGATGTCACTACTGACCCCACAGACATTAAAGTGATAATGAGAGAACATATGAACAACCAACCCTGTGCACATAAATTCAACAACCTAAATGAAAGACAATCTACAATAACTCACCCAAGAAGACAGAGAAAACTTGAATAAACCTATACCTTTTTAAGACATTGCTTCTATAGTTAAACAGCTACTAGAATAAAATATTCAAGGCCCAGATGGTTTTACTGGTGAATTAACATTTGTAAAAGAATTAAAAACAATTCTGCATAATATCTTCTAGAAAATATAAAATACTTCTGAAATTATTCTATAAAGCCACCATTGTGCTTTTATTTTTGAAAAAGAAAGCTACAGAACAATATCCCTTAAGAAAATAGACATAGCCGGGCTCAGTGGCTCAGCCTGTAATCCCACGCTTGGGAGGCTGAGGTGAGTGGACTGCCTGAGTCCACAGGTTCTAGACCCACCTGGCCAACTTGGCGAGACCTCATCTCTACAATAAATCAAAAAAATTAGCCAGGCGTGGTAGCGCGTGCCTGTAGTTCCAGCTAGTTGGAAGGCTGAGGCGGAAGGATCGCCGGAGCCCAGCAGGTCGAGGCTGCGGTGGCCGGGAGCGGCCACTGCACTCCAGTCTGGGCGACAGAGTGAAACTCCAACTCAAAAACAACAACAACAACAACAAAAAGACTCAAGTTCAGAAAGGTCAGACCAGGAAGTTTCAGCACACACAGATGTTATCTGCAGCCGTGAGCAAATGAGACACCCCATAGGGGTTTACCACTTCCACTCTGCCTTAGCACATACCAGGTGCTGAAAAAACTACAATTTAAGCTCCTGTCTGTCATTTTCACCCTTGTATCCTCATGCTTGGCACAGAGTCTGGCATATGGCAGGTACTCAATCATTTTCTGAAAATGGAATGAATGATTTTAGCAACTAGAACATTCACAGCAGTGAAAAACAAAAACAAAAACAAAAAAACTGCGTTTTTAAACCCATGACTTTTAGACTCCAAAGCCAATTTGGTTTCACCACTGGCTGGTACTCTGCTTCAG
Source organism: Tarsius wallacei (assembly GCA_963574415.1). Taxonomy (NCBI): domain Eukaryota; kingdom Metazoa; phylum Chordata; class Mammalia; order Primates; family Tarsiidae; genus Tarsius; species Tarsius wallacei. Next base: position 3,398 of record CAUYQG010036472.1, on the reverse strand, counting down.
CAGATCATCTCAAAAAACTAACAAAAAAGACAAGCATATGGTATCTTCATTACATAAATGAGGAAACTGAATAGGTTAAATGGCTTGTCTAAAACTAGCACTCAGGTCTTCTAACTCATATTCCAGCATCCTTTCACTATACTAAGAATGACTTTTAACAGACCAGCAGTTGATCTAGATAATTGTGTAAGTAGGGGGGAGGGGGGTTTGTTTGGAGTTGGAGTCTCACTCTGTTGCCCAGGTTGGAGTACAGTGGCACGCTTACAGTCACTGTAATCTCAACCTGCTGGGCTCAGGTGATTCTTTCCCTTCAGCCTTCCAAGTAGCTGGAACCACAGGCATGCGCCACCATACCTGGCTAATTTTTTTTTTTTTTTATTGTAGAGGCAAGGTCTCGCCACATTGCACCAGGCTGGTCTCAAATGCCTGGACTCAAGCAATCCTCTTGTCTCTGCCTCCCAAAGTGCTGGGATTACATGCATGAACCACTGCGCTTGGCTGTTTTGGTTTGAGTCAGGGTCTCACTCTGTCACCCAGGCTGGAGTGCAGTGGCATGATCACAGCTCACCACAGTCTTGACCTCCTGGGCACAGGTAGGCGATCCTCCCACCTCAGCTTCCTGAGTAGTTCTACAGGCATGTGCCACCAATCCAGCTAATTTTTTTTTAATGTTTTGTAGAGACAAGGACTCACTATGTTGTTCAGGCTGGTCTCGGACTCTTGGGCTCAAGCAATCCTCCCACCTTGGCCTCCCAAAGTGCTGGGTTTACAGGCGTGAGCCACCGCGCCAGGCTAGAAGTTCTTTTTAATGCATCCTCTTTGTACTATTGGAATTTTTAAAAGCAATGTTTATGTATTAGTTTTAGCAACAAAAAAAATTAATGTAAAAAATTAATTTCAGAAAACAAGGTTATTTTTGTGAACCCTAAAATTTGAAATTAGGATTTGTAAGTGATAATTGCAGTTTTATATAAGCTTCAGTATCCAAATTATTTCTGCATTTTGTTTAGGTTGAGAAATAGTGAGAAAATCCTGATTAGCACAGATAAATAATTACAAATGGTAGCCATGTTGCTTTATTAATAATTTGGCCTGCAACTTAAAATAGGAGTCATGGAAAATATTTATTGGAAAAACAATGATCCAGTGGAGACCAATAGAGATACAGATGCTGCAAGAATGGTAGCATGTTGGTCCTTGTTGAAACTGGGTGACAAGGATAGGGCGGTTCTTTATCGTTACTTTGTATCTGTTTCAAAGTGTCCACAATAAAGTGTTTTCAAAATTGGTTCACAAAAATAGATAACTGCTCACATGCCTTATTACAAAAGTCAAACGCTGAAAACATATAAAGCTCTAAATTTAAGAATTTGTAAAACCCTATCTACCCTATTATTGCACATAAGAATGTACATCAAGGTCGGGCTCAGTGGCTCAGCCTGTAATTCCATCATTCTGGGAGGCCGAGGTAAGTGGACTGCCTGAGCCCGCAGGTTTGAGACCAGCTCGGGCAACTTGGCGAGACCTCATCTCTACAATAAATCAAAAAATTAGCCGGGCATAGTAGCACACACTTGTAGTTCCAGCTACTTGGAAGGCTGAGGCGGAAGAAATGCTGGAGCCCAGCAGGTGGATGCTGAGGTGGCCGTGAGCGTGCCACTGCATCATTTCAGCCTGGGCAACAGAGTGAGCTGCCGACTAAAAAAAAAAAAAAAAAAAAAGAATGTACATCAACCCGATGAACTTTGCTATCTATACCTTTAATTGTGCTCAGCACCCATAAGCTGTGGTTGCATAGGTATCTGTAGATTTTTCTCTAAGCAGGCATGCAGATCCAGACCTTTATTTTTATGTTTATGGGTTTTTTTTTTCTTTTGAGTTGGGGTCTCACTCTGTCACACAGGCTGGAGTGCAATGGCACAATCACTGCTCACCCCAGCCTCAACCTCCTAGGCTCAAGTGATCCTTTTGCTTCAGCCTCCTGAATAGATGGGGCTACAGGCACAGGCCATCATGCCTGGCTAATTTTTTATTTTTCTTAGAGATGAGGGCAACTGTGTTGCCCAGGCTAGACTTGAACTTCTGGACTTAAGCAATCCTCCTATTTCAGCCTCCCAAAGTGCTAGGATTACAAGCGTGAGCAACTGTGCCTGGCTGACCCAGACCCAGAATTTAGTTTAATTTAATTTATTTTATTATTATTTTTGAATCAGACTCTCACTCTGCCGCCCAGGCTGGAGTGCAATGGCACATTTGTGGCTCTGTTGTCCAGGCTAATTTTTTTTATTTGTTGTAAAGACAGGGTCTGGCCATGTTGCTCAGACTGGTCTCGAACTCCTAGGCTCAAGCAATCCTCTTGCCTTGACCTCCCAAAGCACTGGGATTACAGGTGTGAGACACCATGCCCACCTCAGATCCAGATTTTTAAAAGACCAATGTAAAGTTACAACTTTTCTAAGTAATGATTAGTTTGCAATACATTCAAAAGTGACAGGAACATTTTATTTTATTTATTTATTTTTTGAGTTGGAGTCTCACTCTGTTGCCCAGACTGGAGTGCAGTGGCCGCTCCCGGCCACCGCAGCCTCGACCTGCTGGGCTCTGGCAATCCTTCTGCCTCAGCCTTCCAGTAGCTGGAACTACAGGCGCGCGCTACCACGCCGGGCTGATTTTTGATTTATTGTAGAGATGAGGTCTTGCAAAGTTGCCCAGGCGGGTCTCGAACCCGCGGGCTTGGGCAATCCACTCACCTCGGCTTCCCAAAGCACAGGATTACAGGCTGAGCCACCAAGCCCAGCCAGGAAAATTTTAATACTGACATTTACACACAAAAATAGTTTATCTAACTGAAGATATTAACTAGTAGTGGTCTCAGTATATTAAAATTTATTATATTAAATTAACTTTTTTGTTCGAGACCCGTCAGGGCAACTTGGCAAGACCTCATCTCTACAATAAATCAAAAAATTAGCCAGGCATGGTAGCGCATGCCTGTAGTTCCAGCTACTTGGAAGGCTGAGGCAGAAGGATCGCCGGAGCCCAGCAGGTCGAGGCTGCGGTGGCCGGGAGCAGCCAATGCACTCCAGTCTGGGTGACAGAGTGAGACTCCAACTCAAAAAAAAAAAATTTTAATTTTTATTATAGTTTTTTTTTTGGTCAGAGTCTCATTTTGTCACTCAAGCTGGAGTGCAGTGGCACGATCATGGCACACTGGAGCCTGGACCTTCTGGACTTATGTGATCCTTCTGCTTGGTCTATTGCAGGTTTCTAAATATATAAAGAGCTTTACAAACCAAGTAACACAAAACAAATCACCCAATAAAAAATGGTAAAGTACACAAACATAAGAAAGTCTTAAAAACCTAAGGTGCTCATTCACAATCTTTTAAATGCTAATT
>CAUYQG010036470.1:0-10687 GCA_963574415.1 Tarsius wallacei | reverse complement strand
AAACCAGGATGTTCATAAATGTTTAATTGAAGAAAAGCACCGTCTGTATTTGAAATTGTTAAAGGGCAACTTTATTGTGAGTGCAAAAAGGATGTACGTGGGTGTTTGGTTAGCAACATAAGATACATTTTGTGGGTGCAGGGCTGGGTGGAAAAATGATATAAGCATGTGAAAATTAAATCAAAATTGGCAGAGTCTTGAGCTCTCCCCAGGAAGAGGATTCCTGTTGTTTTCATCTTTTCTTTTTCACCGCTTCTCGATTCCCCCGTCTCAAGCCCTGACTCTCTCCTGGAGCTGGACTCCGGCAGGTACCCATTTTTTTTCCTCTGCAGCTTCTGCTGAGAAGTCTGCTGTTAGTCTGATGCTTTTTCCTTTGTAAGAACTTTGGTACTTTTCTCTTGCTGCTCTTAGGATATTTACTTTCACATTGATTATGGAGAATCTGACAATGATATGGCTTGGTGAGGTTCTTCTTGTGATATATCTTGCAGGATTTATTTGGGCTTCTTATATCTGGATGGTTTCTCTGAAGGCCAGGAAAGTTTTCTTGAATTATTTCCTCAAATATATATTCCACACTTTTTACTTCTTCTCCCTCTGGAATGCCTATGATTAATAGGTTTGGTCATTTTATATAGTCCCATATTTCTTGTAGACTTTGCTCATTCTTCTTAATTATTTTTTCCTGACTGGATTAGTTCAAAGAACCTGTCTTCTGACTCTGAGTTTCTTTCTTCTGCTTGTTTTAGCCTACTACTATAGCTTTGTGCCGTGTTATGCATCTCCACCATTGACTTTTTAAGTTCTGTTTGTTATTTTCTTAATGTTGTCATTATCTCCTTTCACCTCCCAAATAATTCCGCTGCCTTTGTATTCAGCTTCACCTTGACTCTCATTGAGCTTCTTTATAATCAATATTCTGAATTGGTTATCTGACATCTCAGAGTTTTCATTTTGGTTAGTTTCTATTGTTGGGTAATTGATGTGTCCCTTTGGAGGTATAACAGTCTGAGTTTTTTTCATACTTTCAGAGCCATTTCTCTGAATCTTTTTTATCTGGATAAACTGTGGTGGCTTATCTGTATGAGTTTCACTGATATAGATAAACTGTGTATGTAGACTTTTCCAAGTGTTGGTTGTAATAGCAATATAGTAGGGATATGGGCTGGCTCACTGCCTTATGTGAGACTGAGGTGGCAGGAGCCTGGGAAACTTAGCTTCCTCTATGGTGGTGTGTGTTGGTGTCAGCAAATGAATTGTCTTGCATCTTTCAACCTCCAGGCCAGAAGGTGACACCTATGGGTAAGATCTGGCGACTGCAGATGTGGATGAATATTTACTTAATCCTTTTCTAGTAGAATAAACACTCTGTTGTCTCAGCAGTGAGTTGATCTGTGGAGTGTACTGTTGTTTGGGCTCCCAATTCAATCCCAGGAAAGTAGAACAAAGATAGGGGGGGCTAAGCCGGGCTGGCCCCATGCACAGGTCCATTGATGTCAGGAACAGACATCCTCTCTGAGGTGGAGACTGGTATGCAACCTCCAAGTGCCTGCCCAGAGGTATACCTTAGTAAGGTAGGAGGGGACGTCTACTACCTCAAGTTCTCTGCTCAAGAGGAAGGAAACCTAATCTCCTAGATGAGTGGGAGTTCCAGGTACCTGGAAATATGTCTGGGCACAGAGAGAGCACTACAGCCCCCAAGGACTCTATATCTGGGGAAGAAGGGTGGCTCAGGTTCCTACTCCAGATGATTAGGCATGGGGCACAGAAGGCCTCATTGTGCAAGGATCACTGCCCAAGAAGGTTGGGACAGCTTAGATTACCAACACAAATTTGCAGAAATGGGAGCCACCTGATTCTTGGTACTAGGGGAGCATGCTTCCCCAACACAAGAGGGGCAGATTGTGGTGTCCTGCAATGACACTTGCAGCACAATTCCAGATCACAGAGCAGTCATTGACTTCTGGCCTTGCTTCCTGGGAGAAACCACAAGATCAGGAACTCTCCTGCCATTCAGGCTTCTGATTCAAGTGCAGAGGAGTGAAGTCTTTGCTGCTGGTTTCCTGACACTTAGCTTGCTTTTGCAGTTGTGCTGAAGTTGGATCTTCTTTTCCTCATTATTTCTGTGGCACACCCCAACTAGTCTGGGAGGGAGGCTGTAGTTCTTAACACTGGTGCTCACTGAAGAGTTCCAGACTGCAAACTGATGTTGGACACAGGACCTGCTGTTCATGAGAAACTGTGGCTACAGCAACGCTCCTGCTCAGAACGCAGGTTCTGGAGCATGAGAGTGGGGGCCCCTTCCCCGTTCCAAAATTAGCAGCCTTGTCTTTGGGCAGAAACTGAAATGCCTGCAGCAGTAGCTATTGCTGAGACAATGCACCTGGGTCCAAAATGGTGTTTTCCTCACTACCCAGATTTAGGAGAACACCTATGACTTTATTGGCTATTTTTCTCACCAATTCTTGGCCTCTCCCTGAGACAGCTTTGGAGACCCAGAGAAACAGGGTGTTCTCCTGTGGCCTGGGTTAAGCAGATCCCTGATTGGAAGGTATGTCCTAGAGAGGAGTTTTCAATCTCATTTCATGTTCTGGGATTGTACTCATTTTTCTCCACAGAATGCTATAGCAGGGGCTATTCAAGTGCTTTCTCCTCTCTGAGGTCTGGGGAGTCCTTTCCCATTCTGATGAATAGTCATTTTCCTTTTTGAACTGGGGTTTACTGTGCTGGTCTTTCCACGCTATTTTGCAATGTTTTGACAGGTGAGGCATGTTTTTAAGCCACTAATCTGTCATTGTGGAGAAAAATAAATATTCCCATTGTAAATCCTTAGTTTATCTCAAATTGTTATCAGAACCTAATGTGGACAATATGCAGCTTAAAAAATACAACATACTTTCAAATAATCTTCTTACTATCTTTAAATTATTTAAAACATTTAATTTAATAAAAATAAGTGTGGGAGGGTAAAATGATTATACTCTATGTTGAAGAACACTTATGATTAATGCAATTTTATGTGAGAAACCCTAAATGATTAAAAATTTCCCACTATGGCTTTCATGTTCTCAAGCCCCAAAACTGTTTCTCCCACCCTTCATGGGATGTTAGCATCCATCTCTTCCATTCTACTATTTTGTTTTTGCTAAATCAAAATTTCTCAACTATCAGCTGCTAGATTGCAAGACAATGTCTCTCTTTCAAGAAATACGTATAACTAAAAATTCTCAAAACAAATGTAACTTCATCTGACTCTACACCAATACTATGAAAACTCTACCTTTCTTCTTAAAATAAAGCAGTCTTTCAAAGCTGAACCTGTTACAGCACTTTTGAATAAAAGACTGTCCCTGATTATTCCAGGTTGGTCTTCTACCACAGTTTTTGGTGCTCAACTCTGCCTAGGTCACTATCTGGATAGAACACAGTAGGACCTGCTGGTGTCTCCCTCCTCAGAGACCAGGCCTAGACAGTTGAGTGGTTCCTTATTATGCTGAGTTCTGCAGTTTTTTTGCTTCAGATTCTTCCTAAGCCTGCACTCTCTTCTTTGTCTTTACCACAACCTCTTGACTGGAATTTGTTCGACTACTCAGGGCACTAAAGAATGAGTTGAGATATAATGCCTAGGTTCTTGTCTATTATCTGCCTATTCTTTGTTATCATATGTGTATGGATTTCTCAGTACTTCAATGAGCCTCTGATTTGTTGTTGTTTACAAATATTAAGATGTGAATTTAACTAAATGTTTTATACTCTGACAGGATTTTACCAAGGACAATTAAGAACTTTAGACAGACCAAAATAATTCATCCAAGAGCTTTCCCTAAGGTTGTTCCTATCAAATATTCAGTCCTAGCTTCCAGCTCTTAGAGTCTATACCATTCTCCTTGGAGAAGTGGCTTATTCTAGGATGGAAGCAGGCGATATACAAGATGATCCTTGAGTAGCTTTTGTTAGAAAATAAAAAAAGTGATTAATGCACACACACACACACACACACACACACACACACACACACATACACACACACACAGATGGAGTATGATGAGGACTGGATAATTAGAAGAGTTTCCAATGGCCAATGCTGGAATAATTTGAGCAAGAAAATCAAGTAGTATTGCATTATAAAATAAATATCCATGAATACACACACACACACACACACACACACACACACACACATGAATAAGTCTCTCTCTCTCTCTCTCTCTCTCTCTCTCTCTCTCTCTCTCTATATATATATATATATATATATATATATACAGAAAAGAGACAAACATCATGCACAGAAGACCTCCAAATAATTTATGGAGGTACTTGGCCTTCAAAAGGGAGAATGTAACTTCCTATTCCTTAAATATTCCTAGTGTCCAAAGAGTACAGTATGGAAAAAAGAAAGAAAAGAGTAAGTTTACAGTGGAGAAACATGACAAATGACCTCTGTCAGATGATTGAGGGAAACATTAATGGTGATAATCTATGCAGATAGTATATACCTTTAATAAGGTGGTATAGAAATCACACTTTTCCTGTGGTATTCCTTTCCCAACCCCAAAACTCATTAACACCAATCAAATTATGAGGAAGGAAGAATTCTTATAAAGGTGCATTCTGCAAAAATATTTGACCAGTCACCCTCAAAACTGTCAAGGTTATTAAAAAAAAAAAGGAAAATGCAAGAAATTGTCACAACCAAGTGAAAAGTAAGGGGACATGACAACTAAATGTAATGTGGCACCCTGGATGGAATTCTGGGATGAAACTACTCATTAGTTAAAAATGAAGAAAATCTGAATAAGGTATAAACTTTATTTAGTAATGCATCAATATTTGTTCATTATTGTTACAAATATACCATACAAATTTCAAATAATAAAGGAACTGAGCAAAAGGTATATAGGAACCCTATGTACTCAATTCTCAATTTTTCTGTAGTATGAAACTGTCCTAAAATACAAAGCAAAGTTTAAAAAATTCTAGTCCTAAAAGAGGAAAAACAAATCTATCCCAGACTTTCTAGATCATATTACTATTTTTAGAGAATATTCTAGTCCCAATAAAGGAGAACACTTGACAACTGCCCTAACTTTCTTATCCATCTTTTTTGTTGATGATCTTAAACCTGAAGTCACAGATTGAGTTAGAAAAGCAAAGGTTGGAAAGCAAATTCCACCCCTGAGAATTACAAGAATGTGCTGAGAAATGTATACTAACTATTTCTTAAAAAAATGAAAAATTTCAGATCAAATTTATAGCCCTTAAGATGAAGTAATTAGAAAAACTTAAACAATAATACTCCTCTAAACCAGTTTAAACAAAGACATTTGCCAATATTTTAAATAAAATGAACACTAAAAATTTTTTGCCGTTTTAGCACAAAAGATAGAATTCAAAAAAAGTTTTAAATTATACATGGCAGAATGATATTCCTGTAGTATAATTATTCTTAATATAAGCAAGAATTGCAGTTGCCAAAATAGGTTTCCTCTTTATCTGACTGTCTAACATCAGCCCCACCATCATTCCATCATTCCATCCTTAGAGTAAGAATATGATGTTAGTTGTTGGAATCTGAAATGCCCATCAGATTCTGCTTTTGCTTCTGTCACTTTCTATGTCCTGAGATCCTTTCCAAGCTCTCTCACTACATTCTCTTGCTTATTAATTCCACTTTTGTGAATCTATTGAGACAAAAACTATTTTGTAAACCAGATGCCACTATAAAGTGTGACTGGGACAGCTTCTTTCTGGAACTCTCAGAAGGAGAAAAATCTTTGTCTTAATGGTTGCAGACTAATTTCTTAGACCTTGAATATGTTCTCAATATCCTCAGGCCAGAGACAATTCAGATGTGGGACACAAAAAAAGAGAATAAATTTTTTTAAAATTTTTTTATTATGGTATTGTGGGGTACAGTTAGGGGTTAGGCATACCAAAATGCTTCGTTCAGGCACCCTTGCTGATAAGAGGTGTTTCCCCATCCCTAGACAGATAAAGAATGAATTTTTAAAGATCTCTATTGGTCTAGTTATGCCCTTAAAAAAACTGGCCAAATATCAAATTAAAATGGAGACTATTAAAAGATTGTGGTCCACCATATCTGCATAATTCCAGAAATAACTTATTATTATATGGCTTAAGGACCAAATTCGGTCAGTTGTCTATTTTTGCAAATAAGACTTCATTGGAATATAGCTATGATCATTCACTTAGGTATTTTCCATGGCTGTTTTTGCACTGCAGTGGAAGAATTGAGTTGTCATGACAGAAACTGGGTGGACTGTAATTCTAAAAATATTTACTGTTTGGCTCTTTATAGAAAAAGTTTGCTGACACTTGAACTTAGCTATGATGTTTCAGAAAATACAAAGTGTATACTTGAAGATTGGATGCTAATTATGACTTTTTCTAGCTCATTATCATAACACTACTTAGAGGATGCCTTGGTCATAAGGGATATTTTAGACATTCAATTTCTAACTTTTTTACTCTGGCTGACCCTTACAAAATTTCACAAATGTTTTGCTTCTAAGGTCTAAACCTGTTCAAAGTAAAGACTGCCTTCTTTAAGTGAAAGGATTTAAACACCTCTACCCTTAGCCTCAATAATTTTTATAAGTCCTATTTTTCTGTTTGTACATAAAGATTTTGACAAGCTTTAGGGATTCAAATTCTGTAGCACAAATAATTTTAAATGATGTGGTCAAGCATTTCCACAGCTGTGAAAGATATCAAGCAATAGATTTAAGGTATATTTTAATTTCTCAGTAAGATAAATACAAAGAATTGATTATATTTAATAGTATTTTAAATGTATGCAGAACTGAAAAGTACAGTTATAATACAAAATGGGGGCAATAGGTGCAGGTAAATAGTTCTAAGTCTTATAAACTTGAAGAAATATTTAAAATATTGATTAATGTTAGATATTAGTTAGCCAAGAATTAAAATTTGAACCTTCATATAACCATTAAAAATAGAAAACAACACGAATAATAAATTTTTGAAAGGTAAAATAAATATTGAAAGCATTTGGTTAGCCCAAATAAAGGCACACAAGCAAGAAAAAGACATGGGAAACACTAGGGATAAAAACATAATAATAAAATGATTGAGCACAACCCAAATATATCAATAAGTATTGTAAATAAAAATGGATTAAATATTTCAATTAAATTAAACTATTTGTAAGCTGGAGCAGAAACAAAACTTTAAGTAGTAGGTATATGTTTTTTATTTTTTATAAATAAACAATAATTATTTTTATAAAACTCATTTTAATGTGAATTGCTTGGAAATTTTTATTTTATTAATATTCTCTTATTAGTATGCTTAAAGAAGATGACCAAGTAAAAAAGGGAACAAACAGAACCGTTTTTAGCAAACTTTCCAAACAATAGTATAATAATTTTCTCTTATCATTGGGGCAAGTCAAAAATAAATACTAAGATCAAAAAAAAAAAAAATTTAAAATTGGAGTCTCACTCTGTTGCCCAGGCTGGAATGCAGTGGCAAACTCACAGCCACCCCAGCATCAACCTGCTGGGCTCAGAAGATCCTTCCTCCTCAGCCTTACAAGTAGTCAGAACTATAGGTATGCACTACCATACCTGGATAATTTTTTATTTATTGTAGAGATGAGGTCTCATCAAGTTGCCTGGGCTGGTCTCAAACCCATGGGCTCAGGCAATCCACTCACCTCAGTCTCCCAAATTGCTAGGATTACAGGTTGAGCCACCAAGTCAGGCCTAAGATCAAAATTTTTAAATGTAAGTATATGTTCTTTAAAAGGAACACACTAAATATAAGCAGTCAGAAAGACTGAAAATAAAACTATAGAAAAAGATAAGCTACATAAACTAAAAAAAAGTGACAGAATAAGAAGAAAAAAATTACATTCACAATCATAGTACAAAAGCTAACCTGTCTTTATTGCAGTAATGTTTATAACTGATAAAACTAGTGAAAATAAAAAATCAAGATTAATAAGATTAACAAACTAGAACTAACTGATATAATACTGAAGCAAAAAATTGCATAGTTTTAATTCATATGGAACATTTACAGCAATTAGTAGAAAATTTACATCCATAAACACATATATTGTGAAAGAATAATGGCCACAAATCAAGGGTTCATATATTTGAAAAAAAATTTAAAGAGAAATAAAAAGGATAAAATAAAAATAGAAAGGAATGAGAAGAAATTAATTAAATACATAACAAATATGTACTTGAGGCAAGAAAAAACAAAAAATTAACTCTTTGCAAAGAATAACCAAGTCAATAAACCATTGGCAAGGCTGATCTATTTATGAAAAGGTGAAAAGGCCATCGGTACCAGAATTGAAAAGAGTTTATTACCACAGATTCTACATACTCAAAACTTAAGAGAATATTATAAATCATTTTGTCTCAGTAAATGTGAAACTCTAAATGGAATACACCATTAACCAATACTCATACACATGATTCTATTGCATCCAGTAATGGCCAAGGAGCTCCTATTGGACTAATTCTCCTGCAGATAAAAGTTATAAATTTTGGACAAAAAACAAAAATGAACTGCATGAATACACTGGAGTGCAACCAAAAGCAGGCATACTCTGGGACAGTCTCTATACTTGTACAAACCTTAGAATAAAATGGTTGTAGCGATTTAATGATATCAGATAAAGTAGACTTCAGAACAAATTGTTCGTGGCAAGTTTATTTATAATAGCTCAAACTGGAAGAAAAAGATAACTTAGTTTATTTTTCTAATCAAAGGAGTATATATAACAAACTATGGCATATTTACATAATGTGAAAGTACTTACTGATAAAGTAATATTTAATATATATAAAACCATAAAAATTTAGTGGGGAAAAAATTCTCACAAAAATGAGCACAACCTATAGTCTGCATTTATATGAGTTTCTAGAACAGACAAAACTAATACAGGGAGAAAAAAATAAAAGCACTGTTATCTTTGTGGTGTAATGATTGTCTGGCAGAAGATAACTTTCACTATAATGTTATATAGCTTGAAAAGGATTTGTTACATCTGTATATCAAAAGTCATTGTATGTATACTTAAAACTTGTGCATTTCAATCTCTAAATTTTGTGTAAAATCTATAAACAAATATTAAACTGGTTAATGATGTGAATGCCAAAATTTTTATGAGTGGAGCATATGGAAATGTTCAATTTTCTATGAATTGTGTAAAAATAATAAGAATTGGATGCATAGTAGGATGGATAATGGAATGATATGTGAGAAGGAAAGTAGAGAAAATAGTTGAGGTATAGTCTAGGTGGGGGTTTTATAGCTGTTCAACGTACAAGTTTTTCAACATCTTTATGCTTGAAAAGTTTAGCTAAAGAACATGGAACCAACCAAGCTCCCCATCAAAAGTGGACTGGATTAAAAAAAAAAAAAAGTGGTACATACACACAATGGAATATTATGCAGTCATAAAGAAGAACAAAATCGAACTTTGCAACAACGTGGATGGAATTAGAGCTTATAATACTGAGTGATCTCCCACAGAAACAAAGAGATGAGTATCGCATGTTCTCACTCATAAGCGGACCTTGAACAACGACCATGCTACTCTAGGAAAGGGATTGAAAGTAGTGGGAAACTGTGAGGAGGGGGTGGGGAGGGATAGCTGAGATTGACAGTAGTGGATATCCACCTGGGGGGGGCACACCTCATCAATAAGGGTACTTGCACAATGAACATTTGTATACTAACCCTGAATTGTACCCCATAATTTCAAAATAAAATTTAAAAGAAAAAAAAAGAAAAGTTTTGCTAAAAACATTAGAGATAAGAAACATACATAAAAGTAAGAGAAAAAAGCTCTAATCAAATCAAGAAGGCATAAACAAAACTCATCTTCATAAAAAACTTCAAATCTGGATGACTTCTTATTGGACTCTTAAAAACATGTAAGAAATAACAACCCCAAACTTAAGTAAGCATTTCATGGAATAGGAAAAAAATAAAAGGCAAATTTTCCCCTAATAATCTTGATACTCAAATCTAATGACATTTAAATGATAATTCAAATGTAAAACTACAATGAAAGAAAGTAACAGTAATTCTATTGAAGTGGTTAGCTAATAAAATCCAGATATATTGATGCAAAATAGATTTCAAACAAGTGTTCTAGTGAAGGAATTCAGTGATAATCAAATTTTGAAAAACAATTAATATAATTCATCCCAATACAGAATAAAGGAGAGAAATATGAGTAAAATTATTTCAATATTTTCTTCAAAGGTAGTGGAAGATTTTGACATTTATGCTAAAAATTTTTAACAGAAAACTTGAAGAAACACTTCCAAAAATGAATATCCAAATTGTCAATAAATATATTTGAAAATAATCGTATTAGTTATCAGAAAAATGCAAATTAAAATCTCTCATGAAAACCGTATATACTAATCATGGATTAATTAAAATCTTAACATGAAACCAGTATAAACTGATCATAATTTCTATACTTAAAAGTTTTTAAGCCGGGCTTGGTGGCTCAGCCTGTAATCCCGCGCCTTTGGGAGGCTGAGGTGAGTGGATTGCCTGAGCCCGCGGGTTCGAGACCCGCCTGGGCAAGCAAGACCTCATCTCTACAATAAAATAAAAAAATCAGCCGGGCGTGGTAGCATGCGCCTGTAATTCCAGCTACTTGGAAGGC
>CAUYQG010036469.1:0-31862 GCA_963574415.1 Tarsius wallacei | reverse complement strand
GAGGCAAAAAAGGATTATACTTCAGGTTCTCAGATTCCCAATTTGCTAAACTTCTACATCAGGCCATATACAAATAACTCAAAGTGGCACATAGACCCTAAAGCAATGGCTAAAACTGTAAAACTCTTAAGAGGAAATATTCTTATTATTTTTTATTTATTTTTTTCTATGTTTTTGAGTTGGAGTCTCACTCTGTCACCCAGACTGGAGTGCAGTGGCCGCTCCTGGCCACCGCAGCCTCGACCTGCTGGGCTCCGGCGATCCTGCCACCTCAGCCTTCCAAGTAGCTGGAACTACAGGCACGCGCTACCACGCCCGGCTAATTTTTTTGATTTATTGTTGAGATGAGGCCTTGCTTGCCCAGGCGGGTCTCGAACCCGCAGGCTCAGGCAATCCACTCACCTCAGCCTCCCAAAGGCGCGGGATTACAGGCTGAGCCACCGAGCCCGGCTGAAAATATTATTTTTAATCTTCATGACTTAGGATTTGGCAGTGGTCTCTTAGATGTGACACCAAATACGCAAGTGACTAAAAAATTAAAAAAACTGGGCTTTATATGAATTAAAAACTTTGTGCTTCAAAATATGCTATCATTAAAATGAGTAGACAGCCTACAGAATGGGATAAACTATTTGCAAATTGTACATCAGATAATTTACTAATATGTAGAATATACAAATAACTCTTTCAACTCTGCAAGAAAAAGAGAAATAACCCAAATAAAAAATGTGAAAAAGACTTGAATAAGCATTTCTCCAAAGTAGATATACAATTGACCAATAAACACATTAAAAAATGTTCAGCATCATTAATAATTAGGGAAATGCAAATCAAACCCACAATGAGAGATGACACTTCACTAGAATGACCAAACTAGGATGACTATAATAACAACTTTAAAAAAAATAATTCACGTTCCTGAGGATGTGAAGAAATCAGAACCCTCATTCATTGCTAATGGAAATGTAAAATGGTGCAGCTGCTTAAAAAAAAAGCCTGGCATTTTCCTATACAGTTAAACATAGAGTTACCACCTTTTGACACAGCAACTTCATTTCTGGGTATATACTCATGAGAAATGAAAACATATCTCCACACAAAAACATATACATGATTGTTCATCATTATGGATAATAACAAAAAAAAAACTGAGTCAACTTAAATGTCCATCCATTGATTCAATAAGCAAAGTGGGATATATTTGTACAAATTAATATTATTCTAAATATATAGGAATGAAGTACTAATACATATTAAAACATCGATAAACCTTTAAAAGAATATGCTAAGTGTTAGAATTCAGTCACAAAAGATCACCTGTTATATGGTTCAATTTATGCTAAGTCTACAGAATAAGCAAATTTATAGTGCTGGGGAAACAAAGAAACTGGGCTTAACTGTTAGAGGGCTAAAGGGAATGGAGTGTCTTTTTGGGGGTAAATGTTTTAAAATTGGTTGTAACAATAGTTTCACAACCATGTATATATACAGAAAACCATTAGATTGTATACTTTTAAGGGATGAATTATATGGTATGTAAATAATCAAAATAAAGTTTTTACACATATACATATGTGCATAGACTGTCACACTGCAAAACTCTATACATGTCAGAAGTTTAGTGTAGGGTTTTACAATGTGACAATCCATGTACGTTGCTCCTGATCTGCTGCATCACCTCTGCTTCATCATACTTATCAACATAGGTATCGGAGCAAGGCTTGCAACTCCTTCAGCTCCTGCCAAATCTCAGCTTCAGCTTTTCTGACTTCTGGACCAGGTGCATATTTAGCTTCCTGATGAAGGAAGGTGGCTTCTCTTGCAGTTTATCTGCATCAAAATTTGGAATTTTGAGGTGATAGGTGACTAATGTGGGTTCCAGCTCATCTTTGTGGATTCTGGTTTGTCTCTTTTCTCCCCAATTTTATATTTTCAGGGCAAACAAGAGACACAAGTAAGGGGTGAAATTAAGATTGCTTTTCCAGTTTCCACTATAGCAAATAATCAAATAATTCCTATAATGAATGATTCATTCTATATAACTTGTAGTGGTTCTGATTCGATGATGTAGGCCATGTTAATTAGTGTTTCCAGACAGTCTCTGACATCTATCTTCCTGAACAATATTATTGTCCACTTAACCTTCCCCACATGGCCAATCTACATGCAGTTGTCTCATATATAAAGTCTTCCAGTTTTTCTAGCTTTTATCTTCTAACAATATTCTCTCAAAGCAACAGATTATACCTTAGCTGCTCCCTTAAATCACATTTTCCACTCTCAGTCTCCTTCCCATCAATTCTGTGCTTTATTGTGGTCTGTGATCTGTGATATGATTTGGAGTTTGTAGCTATAGACAATACTCCTGTCCTTGCTGAACACTAAATTAAGGTGTTAGCATAACCTTTAGGAGACATTTCACCACTAGCAATGTGATCTAAAAGATGGACGTATGACTCAAACTCACCTATCACAAGATAGATAAGCTATATTTTGGGCACCTACAGTGAATGAACTCCTATGTTGTGTTCATCATATAATCTCATTTACTTCTAGCAATTGTTCATGATTAATATTATTTTGCATATTTAAAAACCGAAGCACAGAGATGTTGTTGTTATTATAAGAGCAATGACACTCATGTACATAACTGTGAATGAACTTAATTTAGTTTCTTCCTGTGGAAACATGTTAAGGGACTCTCACATATTCTTTTTAGGTCTCTCTTCTGTGCCCATCACATCTTTTAACTCTGTCCCTAGCTATGCACTGGCCTTATTTTCTTCAGCTGCAAAGGGAATTTTCCCCACAAGACTTATGTGTTTTCAAATAAACAACTCCAATAGAAAAATAACTTTCCTTCTTTCCCTCCCTCCCTCCCTTCCTTCCTGTCAGAGTCTCACTCTGTCTCCCAAGTAGGAGTGCAGTCGCAAGCTCAAGGCTACCACAGCATTGACCTGCTGCACACAGGCAGTCCTTCCGCCTCAGCCTTCCAAGTAGCTGGTCTCGAACCCGTGGTCTCAGGCAATCCACTCACCTCTACTTCCCAAAGTGCTGGGATTACAGGCGTGAGCCACTGCACCCAGCAAAAAATAACTTTCTTCCAAAAGATTCCAGGGAAGGAGTATGGCTGGCTATGTTTTGATCATATTTTCCCTGGACCAATCACTATAAGAGGAATATTGTATTATTAATTACCCAACCCAATTCAGGGCCCCTCCCTTGTGGCAGGTAGCAGGAGGTAGGTAAGTGGGAAGAGACACTATTTTAGATGTCACCATCACAAACACAAGAAGTGGGCAGTCTCCAGAGGATCAAGCATAAAGGAAATGGAAGGACCTGCTGAGAACTTACCTAGCTATAGTTACCAGCTGACTCCTTTTTTAGAGGTAAAATTTTAAATACAATTTGTGTAATTAAAGTTTTCAAAAGAAAACTGCTCTATAATTATTTGACCCCAGAGAGAAATATGAAAATTATATGCATTATTTTATTGATTTAAATGTGCATTTTCCAGGATCATTTTTGTACTCCAATTGATTTTTGCTCAGCATTATACAATCTTTTAATCTCGCAATTCTTTTGTTTGAAGTGATAATTTTGATATCAATTGTCTTTATTAAAAGATACTTTCCTATGTCGTGAAGCAGGATAGGGGTGAGGGAATATCAGTGTTCACACTTAACAGATTCTCACACTGGTGAAATCTTGGCAATTTCTCTGCTACTTTTGGAAAGATTTATTTTCTCAGTTTGATAGCGATTCTTTGAAATGACCAACAGAAGCCTTAGATATGGCAGAAAACGGAGATAATACTCTGGGGTTTAAGTTAATCTTCTGTGAGATATGGTTTCTTTTTTTCATTTAAGAGCTGCCATTTGACTTGAGCACAAAAGACGATAGAAAATCATAGTTAAGAGGAAGAAAGAATCAAAATAAAACCAAACAATTAAGTTTCTCTGTCTAGAAAGCCCAGTCTTTCTATGCTTCCAAAATGAATGGACAATAAACCCTTGAGTCAGTTGGCCTCATTTCGTGAGCAAAGTAAAACAAAATTTCAATGTTGAAAATTTAGCAGTATTTTTTCATATAGCAAATTAAAGAAGATATACACACTGTTTCAGCAAAAAACTGATTTAAGTGTTTTTTCGGAAAAGAAATTCATTATAAGCATAGAGAAAAATATGAAAGTTGAAGAAACTGATAATGATTTTTTAAAAATAGTACTAATTCTTATCAGAGTTTTAGAAGAAACCACTGCAGACAGTTGATAAATCATAACCTTCCAATAGCAGGTTCCAAGGCTTGCAGAAAAAATAGGATGGATACATTAAAGGTAAAATTAAAGTTATGTAACTTTATGTAATTTTTAATGTAATCAACTCAGTTACCTACCTCTGAAAACACAATAGCACTCTATGAACGTTCAAAACCTGTTTGATGCTTCTGTTATGAGACCTGTTATATCAGTATAGCAGCTCAATGGCAAAAGGAAAATTAAGACTTTGCAAGAACATTAGTGAGAACTGAGAACCAAGTCATTGAAGTTACCACTATATTTCACCAGAGTTCTTTTATTTTTTTTAAACTTCTCTTTTCATTCAAGTGTATTATTATGGAATACTTAAAACATACACAAAATATACAAAGTAGTGTAATAGACATGTCAACCAGCCTTAACAACTACTAATCATGTACCATTTTTATTTCATCTACACTTCAAATCATTCCCCACCCACACTTTAATTTTCTAAAGTTGTTCTGTGTGTGGTCAGACATACCTACAGTAGAAGGCACACATTTTAAATGTACACTTTTGACAAATAAATATACTCATATCTTCTATATCTTTTAAGAGTAAGATATTTTCATCATACATAGAGAATTATATCGTTTTCTTTCCCAAATTTTATGCCCCTAGAAGCTAGTTATTTGATTTTTTTTACTTTATGTTCATTTTGCCCGATGTCATACACTATGTCTTATTTTATGTCCAACTTGTTTTATATAGCAAGCTTATGAGATTCAGGCAGGATATGTGCTTCAGTAGTTTGTTCCTTTGTATTGCTGTATAGTGGGTTTTTTTTGTATGTATGCTCTATAAACTGTTTATCCATTCATTATCTTATAGATGGACATTTGGATTATTACTGATTTGGGATATTATGACTAAAAGTTCTGTGAACTTTCATGTACAAATACTTTTTATATCTAATTTAATTCTTTATAGCATTTTTTTTGAGTTGAGATCTTACTGTGTCACCCAGGTTGGAGTGTAGCGGCACAATCACGGTTCAGGCGATCCTTCCGCCTCAGACTCCAGATTAACTGGGACTGCAGTGGTACACCCTTATGCCTGGCAAATTGTTTTAATATTTTTGTAGAGACAAGGTCTTGCTATGTTGCCCAGGCTTATCTCAAATCTGGGGACTCAGGCAATCCTTCCACTTCAGTCTCCCAAAGTGCTAAGACTACCAACATGAGCCACCATGCCTGGCCCCTTTATTACCATTTAAATGACACTTCTTTGCATTTTTAGTGGTTGCTATTGAAATTACAATTTATATCTTTAACATAAAACAGTATACTCAGAATTAGTATTGTACTATTTTAGTAAATGTAAATTCCAAAAATCTTGTAACAGAACAGTTCTAATTACCTCCTTCTGTTATATGTGCTACTTATCAATTTTACATCTACAATTACAAATACCACCAGAGTTCTAATGAAGGAGTGCTCTCAACATTCAAATGAGTTTGAAATGCCTTACCTCATTATCTCATGGATACCTATAGTTTCCTGGAAGAAACCTTGAAAGTCACTGAGACCTGGGGGTTGCAGACTTGGTCCATTAAGAAAAATAGAGGGAACTCGGAAGGCTAAGGCAGAAGGATTGCCGGAGCCCAGTGAGTCGAGGCTGCGGTGGCCGGGAGCGGCCACTGCACTCCAGTCTGGGCGACAGAGTGAGACTCCGACTCAAAAAAAAAAAAAGAAAAGAAAAGTAGAGGGAGTACGAGGCTTTGGACACTTGTGAGGAAGTAGCCACAGCCGAAGTGAAGGTGGCTGGAGGATGGTTTGGAGTTTCAATGCTTTCTGACTTTGCTACTATACTTAAGATAAAGTGTATGTCTGCCTTATGCACTTGGGGGGTAGGTCATTCACAGTATGCTCACCCTACCTCCAGTCTATGCAAGATTTATGTGAAAGATCTTCTGAAATTCTTTTGTTGAGCCGAGTTCTTATTTATGTGTGTTCAATATAATTTGTGGCTACTCCAGAAATATTCACAGTATCAACAATATTAATTACTACCCACCAGAAATATTATCTGAACTACCCAATTGAGCAGGAACTAAATCAACATTTCCAAAATTGAATCATAATCCACACTAATACACTTTGACTACTGTTCATTATGCTTGTATTTTGACTGATACATTTACTGAAACATTTCCATGTAATTGGATATTTCTGAACCAGTTAGTATATGATAGATATCCCTTCCTTATCTAGCCCTCTAATACTTAGCAATGATGAAGAACTAACATCAAGAAGTTCTAGGCCCTGATACTCATAGACATTTGTGTAAATCACAGGAGAAAATACTCTCTTAACAGGAAGAAGTATATTCTTTCCCATTTTTTTAATAGACTTTGTTTTTTTAAAAGCTGATTTAGCTTTACAGAAAAGTTAAGCAGAAAATAGTCCTCTCTCATTTCCTATGTTGTGAAAACTTTATGTCAAACCATTACAAGTGGGAAGTTTATTTTCTACTTCTTTTTTTCCTGAAAAATTGTTTCAAATTTAAGGCTGCTCCAAAATGACATTCAATAATTATATTACTTTCTATTATGAGCTCATCTAAACCATAACTTTCTACTATTGATACCATTCACAAAAGATAAAATTATGAAAAGATAGGGTTCACAGGTTAGCATTAAAAAAAATGTTCAAGAGACTTTTTTGGGAAATCTTCCTGTGCCAGTAAAAAATACCAACTGCAATTCAGAGAACATAACTGGCTCTGTGAGCTTGAAAGAGTCACTTTACTTGGTGAAGTCTCACCTTACTCAGCTACAAAATGAAGGAGCAGGACTAGTTCAGTAGTTCTCAACCTTGGCTGTTGCACCTTGTAACTTTCCAAGATTTTTTTTTCAATCACACTGAAGCTGAGCTCTAAGAAAATTTTGTATGTAATATAGAGATTATCTTTCCCTAATGGTTTGACAGAACTTGACTGTGAAACTGCCTGGATATGTACATATGTATTTATGTGTGTGTGTTGGTATAGTTTTCATAGCTAGATTTTTTAACTACTGATTAAATTTCTTTAATAGGTTTATTCACGTTTTCAGTATTTTATGAAACACTTTTGAGAAGTCTTGTTTTACTTGGAAATAATACATGTGGTTTTTTGTTATTGTTTGTTTTAAGTTGGAGTCTCACTCCGTCGTCAAGGTTAGAGTGCCGTGGCACACTCACGGTCACCCCAGTGTCACCCTACTGGGCTCCGGCAATCCTTCAGCCTCAGCCTTCCAAGTAGCCAGAACTACAGGCACCTGCTACAATGTCTGGCTAAGTTTTGATTTATTATAGAGACGAGGTCTCACCAAGCTTCCCCAGGCTGGTCTCAAACCCGCGGGCTCAGACAATCCACTCACCTTGGCCTCCCAAAGTGCTGGAATTACAGACTTAGCCTCCGAGCCCGGCCTATCCTTGTGTTTAAATGTATATTTGCATAAAATTGTTCATATTATTCCTTTATGTTTTTTAAATGTTCTGCTTTATTTGCAGTCATGTTCATATTTTCACTTATAATATTGTTTATTTGTCTCTTTTGTCTGCCTTTTGATTCATATTTCCAGAATTTTTATCTATTGCATTAGACTTCCCAACAAACCAACTTTTTGTGTTGTTTCTTTTATATCTTTGTTTTCTTCTCCCTTTATATCTGTTTAAATATTTATTTTTTTGTTTCTTTCTTTGCTTTTATACTACTGTTCTGTTTCTATTTTGTGTATTTATTTGGCCTATTATTTTTAAGCTTTCCTTTTATGATTTATGCATTTAAATCTATACCTTTTCCTATCATTCCCACTTTGGCTATATCTCATAATTTTTGATATGAAGTGTTGTCATTGTCATTCATTTCAAAATATGATTTGATTCTTAAAATGGCTTTGTCTTTGTTCCATAAGTTATTAGGAATATATTTTAATTTTTCTATATATTGGAGAAATTGGTGTTATTTTAGTCATTTATTTCTGTTATTTCATTTCATATCAAACCAAAAAGATAGTGTGTGGTTTATAGGATATTGATTGGTAATTGTTAACATTTTCTTTGTGGGCTAAAGATGGTTAATGTTTTTAATCAATGTTCCATTTGTGGTTTGTAAAAAATATTTTATTTTCTAATAGCTGGGTGTAAGATTCTATAAATGTCCATTAGCTAAAGCTAATTTTGCCATATAGATATCCTATAGTTGTAATATATTTCACTGATTGATTCATTAGTTTTGGAGAGATAAATATTACAATTTTCAACCACATTCATGGATTAGTAATTTTTCTCTGTAGTTTTGATATTTGTGCTATTTTGATGCTACATGTTATATGCTTATAAATTCCCATTTATGTATCTTTATTAGCCTTTTAACATTAGTTTATCTCTAATAATGCTTTATTGCCTTTAAATCTATTTTGCTTAATATTGACATATCCATGGCTTATTAACCCTGATTAGGGAAGATGGACAATATGGGGACAGGACCGTTCAGATTGTGAGAGTGTCTGCAAAAGTGAGTGTCCATAAAGACTGTCTGCACGAATGGGTGTATGCAGGTAGGTGAGTAAAATCCATCTGAGGGGAGACTCCCGGGACTCTCCTCCGGAGGTGACTGCAAACCAACACTGGCTCCAGATAGGAGTCATGCCCACCCACCCCTTCCCATTCAGAATCGGCAGAATTGGCTTCCGTTCTTAAGAGTCTCTTGGGAGGAAGCATCAGAGACCAGCTGCTCCTCAGCACCTTGTATCTGGCTCAAGCCACCACCTGCAGCAGCAGGCTAGGGGCTAGCACCAGGAACCATGGAGAAGGTGCAGTGAGGGAATCTGGAACTGAGCCCTGTCGCTGGTGAGGAGACACTAACCACTGCCATTTTCTCTGTCCTGGAGCTGGGCAGAGACCTGTGTTGTCCTGTCCAACTCTGTCCAACCTCCAACCTGAGATCCAGAGGCTATCCCCATACCCCTTTGGGATCAATCATCAGACAAGAACAGACAGATGCCCCTCCCCTACGATGGACCAGGCACAGACATATCTGATCTGAGTGGGAGACTTGGCAGCAGCAGCAGCAGAAGCTGAGCCAGGTGAGCCCAAATCTGATTCACCCTCCTCCCACAGCAGTCCACTAGGTGTCTGAACCACTGAGAGAAACCCTACTGGCCTGCGTTGAGAGCCGAGGGGACCACCTAGTGACCCGGAGTCACTCTCTCATGCAGGGGCAGCCAAAGGCAGTGGCAGTGCTTGAGATAGGAACCTGAAGTTCCAGAAATGGCCACAGAGGGAGCTCTTTTTATCTGTTCTTTCTGTTTTTGTTTTCTTTCTTTCTTTTTTTTTTTTTTTTTTGTGTTGGAGTCTCACTCTGTAGCCCAGACTGGAGTGCAGTGGCCGCTCCCCGGCCACCGCAGCCTCGACCTACTGCCTCCGGCAATCCTTCCGCCTCAGCCTTCCGAGTAGCCGGAATTACAGGCGCGGGCTACCACGCCGGCTGATTTTTTTATTTATTGTAGAGATGAGGTCTTGCCAAGTTGCCCAGGCGGGTCTCGAACACGCGGGCTCAGGCAATCCACTCACCTCAACCTCCTAAGGCGTGGGATTACAGGCTGAGCCACCGAGCCCTGCTTGTTTTTGTTTTCATACTTGCTTTGTTTTTGTTATTTTATGGTTTTTTGGATTTTCTGTCTGCATATGAGTATTTTTGAGGGCGAGTACAACACCAGGAGTTTTGTTTGTTTGTTTCTATGACTGTTGGTAGGTGTTGGGGTTTTTGGCTATTTTCTGTTTTTGTTTGTTTCTTTGTTTAATCATTTGTTGCTGTGCCTGTCGGGTTTCCCTCTTTTTATTCTGTTTCTGTTTTTGTTTGTTTCTTTGTTTATTCATTTGTTGCTGTGCCTGTTGGTTTTCCCACTTTTTGTTCTCTCTCTTCCCCTTCCTTTCATCACTCCCCTATCGTTTTCTGATTTCCCCTTTTTCTTATATCATTTTCCTTTCAGGGAGCAAACATATACCCCCATTGCATGGACAGATTGTAAGGCGGTGGGAAGTAGGTTCCAGAGGGCTCACACACCTGTCAGTGGATATTGTGATCTGCAGATAACTTCTGAATCACAACTCCCCCCTTAATGAAATCTCAAAACTGAAAAAAGCACAGTTCCCCAACACCAGTCCAGCTTCAAAATTGAGCAAATATAGAGTATCTACATAAGGAAGAATAGGGGATTGAGCAAACAGAAATGAAAGCTATCCCTTTTATCACTGAACAACAGAAGTAAAGAAGGAAAAAAGAGGGGAAGGAAAAACCTTCACAAATGAAGAAGAACCAATGGAAGAACACAGGTCACATACAGACCTCTGGAAAGACAGCAACTGAGAATACAGACTTTGGAACTCAAACAATGAAGAACTCACAGAATGACTGGTCTCAAACCACAAACCCAGAGATCAAGATATTAATACAGAGAATAAATACAAATGAAGAGAGACAAAAGGATAGAATAAAGGAGTTGATAACTGAGATGATGGCAATAAAAAATACAGTGAACAAAATAAATAATAAACTGATAATCTTGGAAAGCAGAATTAACCAAGCAGAAGAAAGAATCTCAGAGCTTGAAAACCAAAATTTGGAACTAACCCAAACTATTAAAAACATAGAAAAGAGTCTTGAGAAGACAGAACAAAGCCTCCAGGAGATGCATGATTATATCAAGAGTCTGACCTAAGATTAAATGCAATCCCTGAAGCAGATAGAAAGACAGAGATCACTCTGGAACAAACATACCATGAAATTATGGAAGACAACTTCCCTCAACTCATCAGAGGTGTGACCATTCAAACATAAGAGATACAAAGAACCCCTGCAAGACAATAAATGAGAAGACCAACTCCTAGACACATAGTAATTCACTTACACAAATTAGACATAAAAGAAAAAATCCTAAAGGCAGCAAGAGAAAGGTCAGACTACATGCCGGGGAAGACAAATTAGAATAGCAGCAGAATTATCTACAGAAACACAAAAGGTTAGAACAGACTTCAGTTCAATTTTCAAAGTTCTCAAAGATAAACAATTCCAACTAAGAATTTCCTACCCAGCTAAGCTAAGTTTCATCAGCGATGCAGAATTCAAATCCTTCCCAGACACTCAATCCCTAAGCGTTTACACAGTATCCAGATCAGATCTACAAGAAACAGTTAAGAAAGCATTAAACACAGAGAAAGAAAAAAAAATTGGCTAGGCCCTTTCCAAAAATGCAGGAAAAAATTGAAAACACACATAAATTAATCCAGAAATGAAAAGAAAGCCAAGAAACAAACAAAAACAAACTTGATAAGAATCTCATGACAGGGATAAACTCTCATATCTCAATAATTAGCCTGAATGTGAGGGGACTAAATGCATCACTGAAAAGCATAGAATAGCAAACTGGATAAAGAAATGTGATGCAACAATATGTTGTCTCCAGGAGACTCATCTCACCAGAAAGGACACTCACAGATGCAAAGAGGATGGAAAACAAATTTTCAGATGAACAGAACTCAAAAGAAAACAGGAGCTGTGATCTTAATATCAGAAAAAAATATTCTTTAAGCTATCAAAAATTTAAAAAGATACAGAAGGTCGCTACATAATGATAAAAGGTTCAATCCATGAACAAGAAATATTCATACTAAACATATAAGCACCCAACATAGGAACACCAACTTTGAGAAAGCAGCCTCGAGGTAAACTAAAAAAAGATATTGACTCTAACACTATCATAGCTTGGGACTTAACTACCCCACTAACAACCCTAAACAGATCATCGAGACAAAAAATTAATAAGGAGATCTGGAACCTCAACTTGACACTTGATCAAATGGATTTAATAGATGCCTACAGAGCACTCCACATAAAACCACAGAACATATATTTTACTCATCACCACATGAAACGTACTCTAAAATCAACCACATCATCGGCCATAAATCAAGCATAAACAAATTTCATAAGAATGAAATACTGCCATGCACATTCTCAAATCACAGTGGAATAAAAATAAATATCAACACCAACAAAATTTCCCCCCAAAACCTCCCAAAACATGGGCACTAAACAGCAAGATGCTAAACAACTCCCAGGTTAACACAGAAATTAAAAGATTTCTGAAAACAAATGAAAATGAAGACACCTCTTATCAAAATCTCTGGGATGCCATGAAAGGCAAATCCATATCTCTACAAACACACATGAAGAAAATGGAAAGATTACAAGTTAACAGCCTAACAAATCACCTAAGGGAATTGGAAAACATGATCATCAAAACTCTAACTTCAGCAGAAGATCCAGAGCACCCAAATACAGGACATAGAAGACAAAAATATCATAGAAGAAAAATCAATGAAACACAAAGCTGGTTCTTTGAAAGGATAAACAGAATTGATGGACCCCTAGCCAGATTGATCAAGAAAAAGAGAGAAAAAGCCCAAATAAACACAATCAGAAATGCAAAATATCAAGTCACGACTGATCCTGAAGAAATACAAAAGATTATCAGAGATTGCTATGTACACTTGTATGGAAACAAACTTGAAAACCTAAATGAAATGAAGGATTTTCTGACATCACACAACCTCCCAAGGTTAAAACAAGCAGAAATTGAGAACCTAAATGGACCAATAACAACCCAGGAAATTGAATTCATCATAAGAAAACTACCTACAAAAAAAAAAAAACTGGACCAGATGGATTTCTGGCAGAATTCTACAAAACATACAAAGAGGAACTGAGACCAATCCTATTAAAAGTATTCCAGGCAATAAAAAAAAAACCAGAACACTCCCCAAGTCATTTTATGACGTTAACATCACACTGATACCCAAATCGGGAAAAGGTCCAACAAAGAAAAAGAACTAGAGGCCAATATCCTTGATGGACATAAATACAAAAATTCTCAGAAAGATTCTAGCAATCTATATCCAATAACACATCTGAAAAATCATCCACTATGACCAAGTAGGATTCATCCCCAGGATGCAGAGCCAATTCAACATGCACAAGGCCATAAACATAATTAAATACATCAACAAATGTGAAAACAAGAACCACATGATTATATCATTAGAAGAGCAAAAAGCTTTTGATAAAATCCAGTATTCCTTCTTAATAAAAACCCGGGAACACCTAGGCATAGATAGAACATACCTCAAAATAGTAAGGGTCATCTATTATAAACCTACTGCCAACATATTGCTAAGCAGACAGAAATTGGAATTATTTTCCCTGAAAAAAGAATAGCACATGGCTGCCCACTCTCCCTCCTCCTGTTCAATATAGTGTTGGAAGTCCTAGCTAGAGCAATCAGACAAGAGATGGAAATCAGGGGCATCTAAATAGGAAGAGATGAAGTCAAGTTATCCCTATTTGAAGACGGTATGATCCTATACCTTGAAAACCCAAGGGAATCTGTCTAAAACCTCCTTGCACTGATAAAGGACTTTGGCAAAGTCTTAGGATATAAAATAAGCGTGTGAAAGACGGTCGCATTCCTATACACTAGCGATAAACAAACAGAAACCAAAATAAAAAGCACAATCCCATTCACAAAAGCCACACACAAAAAAGAGAAATACCTTGGCATCTTCCTAAGCAGAGAAGTGAAAGACCTTCACAATGAAAACTAAAAAACGCTGCTCAAAGAAATCAAAGATGACACAAACAAATGAAAAAATATTCCATGCTCATAGACTGGAAGAATCAACATTGTTAAGATATCCATTCTACCCAAGACAATCTACAGATTTAACGCAATACCCATTAAATTACCAACATCATTCTTCTCAGACCTGGAAACAACAATAGAAAAATTCATATGGAAACATAAACAACCACAAATAGCCAAAACAATCCTGAGCAAAAGAAACAAAGTAGGAGGTATTACACTTACAGACTTTAACACTTACAGACTTTAAACTGTATTATAAGGCTATAGTAATCAGAACTGCTATTGGTACAAGAACAGGCATATAGATCAATGGAACAGGATAAAGATTCCAGAGGCAAAACCTCAATTTCTCAACCAATTCTTCTTTGGCAAAGCCACCTCCAACTACCACTGGGGAGAGGAGAACCTGTTCATTAAATAGTACTGGTACTGGGAAATCTGGCTGACCATATGCAGAATATTGAAACAGGACGCCTTCCTATCACCATACACAAAATTCAATTCTAAATGGATCAAAGACCTAAACATAAAACCTCAAACTATAAGAACATTAGAAAAAGCAGGAGTCAACCTTATGGAAATTGGAACTGGCAACCAATTCCGGATCAAAATCCCAAATGCCCATGCCCTAAGAGATAAGATAGACATGTGGGACTTCATCAAACGGAAAAGCATCTGCAAAGCAAAAGTGACCATCAAGGGAGCGGGGAGACAGGCCACAGAATGGGAAAAAAATATTTTCCAACTGCATATATGACAAAGACCTAGCATCCAGGATCTATAAGGATGTGCTGAAAAGAAAAAAAAAATGTGCCGAAAAGAGAAAAAAAATCTCTATTAAAAAGTGAATAAATGATATGAGTAGACACTTCTCAAAAGAAGGCATATGATCAGCCAACAGATACATGAAAAAATGGTCAGCCTTGCTAATCATCAAAGAAATGCAAGTTAAAACCACACTGAGATACTGTAGCCTAAGTCCAGCCAGAATGGCCATCATCAATAACTCAAAAAACAACAGATGCTGAAGAGGATGCGAGGAAAAAGGGACACTTCTACACTGTTGGTGGAAGTGTAAACTAGTACAACTTCTGTGGAAAACAGTGTAGAAGTTCCTAAAAGATCGAAAAATCAACCTTCCATATTACCCTACAATCCCCCTTCTGGGAATATGCTCAGAGGAACTCAAATCGCTCTATGAAGAAGATACCTGCATGCACGTATTTACTGCAGCATTATTCACAATAGCAAAACATGGAATTAACTGTGCTGTCCATCAAAAGAGGACTTTTTAAAAAATATGGTACATATACACAATGGACTATTACCCAGCCATAAAGAAAGACAAAATTATGAGCATTGCAGCAAGCTGAATGGAGGTAGAGTCTATAATACTGAGTAATCTATCACAGAAACAAAGAACTGAGTACCACATGTTCTCACTCATAAGCAGACCCTGAACAATTATCATAATACTATAAGCAAGGATTGGCAGTAGTGGAAAACTACTAGGAGAGGGGGCACACCTCATCAATAAAGGTACCTGAGTTTAAACCAGGTGAAGTGGGGACAAAAGTGAGGCCCAAACTTTACCTCCATAATGACCAATTGTACACCAAACTTTGAATTGTATACCACAACTTAAAAACAATCCTGATTGATACAAATAACATTAATATTTTAATTAATATTAATATTTATCCTGATTTTTTCTTCCTACTTTTACCTTCAGTTTATTTTGGTTTTTGTATTTTAAGCATTCCTCTTGTAAACAACATAGGGCTACATGTTTTTGTATGTAATATAAAAGCATTAATTTTATTGGGTAATTATAGACATTTACATTTATTTTGAAGATAGATACATTTGAATTTTTTCTACTATTTCCCTTTTGAACTTTTTTATTTGCTGTACTCTTTCCTTACTTTAGTTTACTTCCCTCCTTTCTTGAATTTTATTTGCGAATTCACTCATCTTTGATACCTTTTCCTCCTCTACTGGTTATCGTTAATGTTTTAGTCATTAGCTTTAAGATTTTAAATAAGTGACCTAAAAGTCTAAACTCTAGCAGTGTCTCTACCCTCCTTTTGAACAAGAAAAGACTTGGTGCACTTTTACAGAGATCATCCTCTTTCATTCGTACATATTTAGCATTTTAATTTCATTTGGCTTTATACTCCTCTGAAATTAGGCCACAATTGTTGTTTTGTGCAGTTCGTGCTTACATTACCCACATATTTATCAACTTGTTTTTCATCATTGCTTGCTTACTTCTCAATCCTTCCTCCGAATTCAATTTCCATTTTTAATATTAATTGATTTTGGCAAACATTTACAACTGGTTAACTCTCGGTCTTTTTTTGGCTGAAAATATAGTCATTTTTAGTTTACCTTAGCCGATTATAGAATACCAGATTGACAATTACTTTCTTCCATTACCTGAAGTAATGGTCTCATGTCTTCTGGCTTCTATTTTGCTTTTGTGACACTTACTCCAGTGTAATGGTCTGTCGTTTCTTTTTAAGTAAACTTCTCCCTCCCTTGGTAGCTCTTAAAACTTTTACCTTGTTGTTGTCAGTCTGCAGTTTCACTATTATCTGTCTATGAATAGTTTCAGAAAATTGTGGGTCACCTGGGCTGGAGGCATATCTCTTCTGGATGATTTCATGCTTACTGATATCCCCAGTTAGAAACAACTCATTTCGAATTTTATGCTAATTTTTCAGTTTGAGGTTTCCTGTATCACAGAAGTGGAGTATAATTTTTAACTCATATCCTTATGTGGTACAAACCCACAGACTTGAATTGTTAAGAATGATTTTTTGACATTTTTTTTCTACCCAGAGACATGAAGAGACAAAATTTCTCACTTACCATTTCCCTGGACTGTTGGGAGTTTTGATTATTTCATTTCTTTTTTTACTATAGTTCATCATTTAGCCAAAGATGCAGCTCTTCAGTGATCCTGCCTTTAAGCCAATATTTACTTCTAGTTATTTTCATGTGTGAGTCAAATGTCAAATCTCCAGGTGGATGTTAAAAATCCCAACTTTTAGATTATTTATACTCACAACTTCTTATCATTCTTATCCCCATAATAGTTATAATGTTATACTTCCAATATACTTCCTGCTCAGACTTTGTTTTTTCTTAATTTCTGGCACCAGAGACTGTGAGCTTAACTTGATACAAGACAAAATTTCTTTATAACCAATTCAACATTACTAGGTGTTCATTGCAGGATTATTTTATTTATTTTCAATTATCTCTGTTATTTTACTGCAGAAGATTAGGTGCCAACTTTGGATACCTGTTTTCTACAATAGACTGGGAGGTTTTTCAGATTAAAACTAGAGTTAAGTCTTCAGAAAGTGTGTTGCAAGAGCATTCCAGACAATAAGAGAATGTTCAAAAGCATGAAACTAAACAGTCTATGCTGTTATCTGAGATTATTCTAGTGTGGTTTATGTCGCAGTTATGTTAGAATAGGTTGAGGAAACTGTGACTGATTCCAATGGTGCTGGTCATTTCATGTCATAATAGATATTTTGGTTTTATCTTTTTAACAAACTTTAAGCCACTGAAGAGATTTAAAAAATAAAATGTCATAATCGGATTTGTGTTTAGGCCAATTGTTCCAATTCTCAAGTTGGATTGAGTATAAGCGAAAGTGAATATGGGAAGACTAATGAGATTACCACCATCATCCAGGAAAAAGTGAATTTTTTAATCAGTCTTTTTCCAGGACAACAGTTTGATCTCTAAGGTTGTAGAGAGCAGAGAAGATTCTTTATAAAAGTGTATTTTTGCACACCCCCAACTTTAAATAAAACTCGACATGTTTGTGTGCTCAGTAAGCCATTAGTTATTACAAAATTGATTAAACAAAGCCATCTACTATTCCATAGCCTCACCCCATCTACAACATCAAACTCTCACACTTATCCTCCCAATGGCATGAAAAGAAACTGAAGGGCAACCCTCTTTCGGGTCCCCTCCTGCTGTGGGAGCTTTTCTGTCTTTTTAATAAACTACTTTCAAAAAAAAAAAAGAAAAGAAAGAAAAGAAAAGAAACCAAAGTTTAAAATAAAAGATTAAAAGATAATGAAATCCCTGAAACTGCCTAGGCCAGAAATTCAGTTCTTTGTTTGTCCGTGGGAATGCTGATTGCCTCATTCTGAAGACTTCAGCTCAGCTGTACAGTTTTTCTGGCATACTGTGCAACTAAACAAATTGCTTGTATGGACAGTTAGTTCCTTCTATCAGTGATTTAACGAAGGTGTCAGCATTTGTCCCCCCAATGAGGTTACTCTAAGACTAAAAACCAAGTTCTCTTTACATAAAAAGTCATTGTCTTTCCCGAGTAATCCACAATAAATGATTTCTGTAGGAGAGAGCCTAAATGTCAAGATCAGTCTGTTTTTGGAAACTCAATCCCATCTATCCTCTAGTGAATACCTCTCAGCACTCACTCAGGATTGCTTGTCTCAACCAATTCCCTAGGTCTTCTGATGGCACAGAGATCTAATGGTGTCTCACTCTGTTTTAAATTCTTTAAACAGCTACCGAAGACAGGTGGAATTCACACTGGTCGGTTTAGAAAGAAAAAATATATAAAAATATACCCAGGTGGGCACAATATAAGATTTTCTTTCAAATATTCTTTACTTGTGTCTGCCAAACACTTCAAGAGCATTATTCTACCTTCTTTGGACAATTTTCTGAGTAAATAAATAAACTGTATTTAAAAACAATGAATAGGGATAAGCTATTGATAAAACATTAATAATTATTTTAAGCAGAATACTCATGAGCCTATCCTTATACCTTATACTGTTCACTCAGCTACGAGTAGTGTAACTTTTTCTATTTTTAATTTTGTTGAGAAGAAAAATATCATTTCCATCTATCATGCTTATTTATCCCAGTCATAATTTTTTTTGAGTTGGAGTCTCACTCTGGCACACAGGCTGGAGTGCAGTGGCACTCTGCACGGCCACCACAGCCTTGACATGCTGGGTTCAGGCAATCCTTCTGCCTCAGTCTTCCAAGTAGCTGGAACTACCAAGCAGCTTGAACTATGGGTGTATGCTACCACGCCCGGCTAATTTTTTGATTTATTGAAGAGAAAGGTTTCACCAAGTTGCCCAGGCTGGTCTTGAACACCCAGGCTCAGGCAATCCTCTCCCCTCGGTCTCCCAAAGTGCTGGGATTACAGGCTAAGCCACCGTACCTGGCCCCAGTCATGATTTTTAAGGTTCATAAACAATTCATTTTTAAAAATTTATCATTTTTGTTTTTTAATTTAGAATGATGACCTTGTTGTTTTCGGCTATGGATCCTGTCTCAGGAGGAAGAAGGTCTCCCACTGCTGATGGGAATGCAAGCTAGTGCAACCTCTTTGGAAGACAGTGTGGCAATTTCTGAAAGAACTAGAAATTGACTTTCCATATGACCCAACAATCCCCCTATTGGGAATATACCTGGAGGAACTCAAGTCATTAGACCATAAAGATACCTGCACACGCATGTTTGTTGCAGCTTTATTCACAATAGCAAAAACATGGAATCAACCATGTTGCCCATCGAATTTGTACTGGATAAAAAAAATGTGGTACATATACACAATGAAATATTATAAAAAAGGACAATAAAGAAGGACAAACATATGAACTTCACAGCAACTTGGGTGAATTTATAGTCTATCATACTCAGTGATCTATCACAGAAACAAAGAACAGAGTACCAAATGTTCTCACTCATAAGCGTCCCTTGAACAATTGTCATAGTATTATAAGAAAGGGATTGGCAGTAGTGGGAAACTGACAGGAGATGGCACACCTCATCAGCAAGGGTAACTGCATAATGAACATTTGTATACCTAACCCTGAATTGTATCCCACATCTTTAAAATTAAAAATTAAATTAAAAAAATACTTCACCAGCTGTGGTGAGCAGTGATTTTCCTGGAAAGAAGAACATGGCATGCTCAGCTGATCATGATGATTTTGGAGAAAAATTAGGTACCTTTGGGTCATCCTGTGGCGGTCTGTATTTTTAGTGTGAACAGCGGCAATTAGAACTGTACATAAAATTGTTAAAACAATATTTAAAGTCATAAATAAACCTTAGATTTTATATACCAAGTTATAATATTATATAATATAATATGTTTTATAAGTTTTTATTATTATAGAAAATAAAACAGCATATTTGCATTTCATCATTTAATTTCACAAAGTCTTAAAGTAACGCATATATGAGTACAGTTATTTAAAATCTTGGTGTCATGCTTCTCGCATGTTTTGTAGAGATTTACATTTCAATTTAAACAAGTATGACTTGTTTAATATGGCAAAATATTCCTCAACTGCCATTTCCTCTTGTTTGAATGTTGAACTAACTCATAACTCTTGCCAGAACTACAAACCAGAACATGAAAGAAAGTGATAAAATGGACGTTTGGCACTACTAGGAAATGTGATTTTCTTTCTTTTGTTTTGTTTATTCTGATGTATACATACTTTGTTTCATAGTTTTCAAAAATTGAGACATAAAAAGTATGCATACTTTGTTTCATAGTTTTCAAAAATTAAGACATAAATCTTTTTTATAATAAATAATAATTATAAAGCTGGTAGTTTGGGGCAAGAAATAGAAGGTTGCCAGCACTTCAGAGGCCTCT
Source organism: Tarsius wallacei (assembly GCA_963574415.1). Taxonomy (NCBI): domain Eukaryota; kingdom Metazoa; phylum Chordata; class Mammalia; order Primates; family Tarsiidae; genus Tarsius; species Tarsius wallacei. Next base: position 11,189 of record CAUYQG010036469.1, on the reverse strand, counting down.
AGTGTGACCTTCCAAGATTACAATCCCACTTTTCTCCCATTTCACAGAGGCAACTACTATCCTGACACCTATTATAATGATTTTCTTGCCTTTCTTAGTATCAAAAATGTTATTTTCTTATTTAAGATTACATTGCATTCATACTATTTTTTAGAAAGGATTTCATAAGGTAATTTGTTCTTTCTGTTACTTAGGAGTTTTTGCCTCTAAAATCCTCCCCACACTCCAATACAATATTCATTTTTAATTTCACCAGCCAAGAAACAGTGAACCTTCATAGCATTTGTACACAGTCATTTATTTTGTCAAGAACACAAACAATATCAGTGTTTCTCTGGGGATTAAACTATATTCATCAGAAGAATGGTTATTTAAAGATTACAGATCATATTTTCCCAATGCAGAATGTTTATCCTCAAGTTATGAAACTGCCCAAGGTTCTTAATTAGTTTGTTTTTGTGTATTTGAGATATTCAGGACCTTCTAAAGAAATGAGCCAAGAGAAAAAGCATCTCTTCTCTGGGTTCTCAGGGTACCAGTGGTGAGAAAAGTCAAATGTAGGCAGATTCTAAACATAGTTTAAGGTAGAGATAAAAATCTGCCATTCACTGAGATGGGCAAGACTATACCAGGTGCAGGCTTTCATGTGGGAAGATCAGGAAGCTCTCATCTGAAATTTTAAATTTGAGATTATCTATTAGACTCTAAGTAGAAATATCAAGCAGACAGCTTCATATACAAGTCTGAAAAAGTCTGGAGATACAGATTTGGGAGTCATTAACATATATAAGACACATAAAATATGAGATTGAGTGAAATCACCAAGGGAGTAAATGTATTTTAGAAAAGAAAAGAGTTATGAGTACTGATCCCTGGATAATTTCTATATTATGAAGTTGAGAGTAAAAGAAGATGGCAAAAGAGACTGAGAAAAAAAGACCAGTGAGATAAAAAGAGAAGAAAGGAAAATACATTATAGAAGCCAGGTATTTAAACCATAAAGTGTTTAAGGAGAATTTTGCCAAATGTCGCTGGTGGGTGAGAACTGAGACTTTACTATTGGCTATAGCAATGTGGGTATCACTGATGATCCTGATGATCGTGAAAAGAACAGTTTAGGATGAAGTGGTGGGAGTGACAGCCTTCTTTGAATATGTTGAAGAGAGATTGGAATGAAAAAAAAATTGATATAGCAAGTATATAAAAGTCAAGCATGTTTGCTGTATTGTGTAAAAAGGACAGGAGGTGGTTTCTGGAGGAGAAAGTGAAGTCAAGAGTATTTTTTTAAGACAAGAGGAATAGCATCATGTTTGTATGCTGATGGGCATGATCTAGTAGAGAGGAGGAAGATGATGATGTAGAAAAGAGGAAACATAAATGCTGGAGAAATATCTCAAGCAAGTGAGAGAAATGAGCACAAATGCACAGATCAAAGGGAGTGGCTTGAGATAGAAACATGTATAGTTGATTTATAGCAACAGGTGGGAAGGTTGAATGAAGCCAGATACTGGTAGATGGGTATGTGGAAGTGTGAGTCTGTGGAGATTACCTTCAGATCATTGCAAATTTCTCATTGATAGGGTAAAAGGCCCATCAACTGGTAGCAAAGGTGAGGCAGCCAATTTTAGAGGTTTAAGAAAGATGATATATTATAAAGTATGAATGCTGGAGAATGAAGGAGTGCATATATATTAAATACTCTTTCACAATTATTGGGCATGAAGTTAAAATAATTTTGTCCAGCCACATTCAGCTGTATAGGTGCTCAATAGAAAGACAGTTGGATTTTACTAGGTTATTGTTTTTCCAAGTGAGTACAACAAAACAAGAGAGGGCAAGGTTGTTGAGAGTGTATGCAAAGGAGAAACTTTAATGTTTGACTCTGGAATTTAATCTGGTCAAGGAAGCAAGAAAGGACATGAAGGTTGAAGGCAAAGGTGGTGGAATTAATGCAATGGGCATTCAGATGAGTTGAGTAATTATATGAGTTGACGCAATAGAATAAATCAGCTGAATAGAAAGGAAGTAGGGGACAAAGAAGGATGATTATAATTGAAATTATTGAGAGGTTGATCATTGGTTGTGATAAAACCAAAGTTAAGACCATGGGAATGTGTGTCTGAGTGAGAGTAAAGACTAAATTTCTGAGGAACAAAAGATCAAGGAATTGAGATGTTGGAATGTTGAAGTACCATTTATATCTATTCTGAAATTGCTAAAAATTAAGTCATGAGTGGTATGAGCAAGAATGCCAAAGCACTGAGAGATAAAATATTTGAGAAAGAATTGAGAAATGACATAAAGGGCATTAAGAAATTACAACAATGAGGGACGGTGAGAAATGATGGCATGAGAATCAAAACAGATGACTTTTAAGAAGGAAGAAGAGAAAATTGCCTGGAAACTGTCATGAAAAATCAAAGTGGACAGCTATTTGACCTCCAAGTATAGTTGCAAAGGAGGCAGTGGTAGAAAAGGGAGTATAGTGTAAGAACACAGCAGGAGAAACAATGTCTTCAAGACAGATCTAGGTTTTAGAGCAAGAGGGAAAAGTAAATTTCAGGGAAGAGCTGAAGATGATGATGGATTTTGAGTGGCAATGTTGAGTTTCAAAGCGCACAGTGAAAGGTATTTAGGAATTGCGGGAAGGTTGAAGAAACAGACATGATAGAGGAGGTGGTGCCGAATTACATGGAAATTAGATTGGGAGATATGAGCCCTGAGAATCTGGGGCTTCTTGTGGTAAATAACATTATCAGGGATAAAGAGCTAGTGGTAGTCTCAAAGCAAACTGCACTAGTGGAGCTGTTGGTGTTAAAGAATGTGGAATGCTGAGTGTCAGGGACTCATCCTTGACTCAGGAAATGCCTGCAGGCATATGAATTTAATTACTTGTCATCTTAGTCTGATTTGGTCCACTATATACTTTTACAGTTCTCAAGAGGTCTTACTGTAAAACAGGTGTTAATGTTAATACTTATTGTCTTTGGTTCAATGACTACTCTTGAATAGTGTGTGAGTATTTTTGTGTATGAGTGTGGCTCTTGGATGCCACTAAGCTCATCTGATTTTTTATTAATACTAATTAATTAATTCAATACTTAGGGAATAACTTCCTTGGGCCAGAGTGCCAGCCACTTGGACTCAAAATGGGATATTGTCCCTATGTTTGAGTAGCTCATAAGATGTCAAAATACAATGAGTAGAACAATGATGATATTTGAGTATAATTATAATCCTGAATTTGGTATGAAAAGAGGCTAACATTTTGTTCATCCAGTAGATTATTTTTTCCTCCAATAGATAAACTCCTTTTTTTTATTTGCTGCTATATAAAAATGCAAAAAATAAAAATATAAATTATATCTAGCATCTAGATATCAACAATCATAAGGCTCATACCAGCTCCAGCTTGCTGTACTAAATTCCAGGTTTGTGCAGCAGTGTATTTAATATAATTCCCACCTTGTGACTGTAGGCTGCTGCTTAGTGGGAAGAAGTTTAAATTTGGAATGGGAAAACCTGGCTAGATGCCTGGCCATTTATTAAGTCTCAATTTCTTCCCATATAATTTGAATGGATTTCCACTAACTTAGGTATGAGTGAAGGCTTAGACCAAATTCATGAAGCACTTATTAAACGTGTATTATGTACAAGGATTTCTAGTGGAAAACAAAATCAAGAAAGATAAGTTTCACCTCACACTCTGCTGCCTAATTCTTATAAAGTGCAAAATGTGCTTTTTACAAGGAAATGATCAGAAAACCCTCAGGAAAACATTTAAAATAAGGAACAAGTCCTTTTTCTTTTTTCTCCAGTCCAGGCAAGATTGAGGAACTCATTTTTGCTGACTACCATGTAATCTCTGCTAAAAGTTAACTGATAAGATAGATGTTAGTTGCCAATTAGCTAGTAAGTAAAGTGTTAACTGATAATTAGGAAGTTGGTTAATAATAGGTCAAGTTTTGAATACTCCTAATACATTTGCATTGTTGATGTTTGGAAAGTGGACAAAATAACATACTTCTCTTTAAAACATACTACTCTTTTGCATTTCCTGTCCCATTAATTTGTTGTTTAGAAATCAAGAATATATGATTTTTTTCATGGTTGAGGAATGATTGAACATTATTAGCCTTTTACCTTTAGCTGCCTTGTCACATTTAAAACAATCTATTGAGAAGGAAATGGAACAGGAGAATGAAAGAGAAGTTGCCAACTCCTGTCCTAAAAGAAGCTTACCTGGCTGAAAAACAAAAGTAAAAATAAACAACAGCAACCAATTCACCCTGAGAATTTTCATTTTTTCACAGCTTTAATTCAGATTCATAAAGCATCCCATTCACTCGTACCAGTTACTCAGGCAATTTAGTCATCAGATTGACAGGGACATCTGTACAGATACAATCACAGCCAAGAAAGGCATTTTTGAAACCAACTGAATAGCAAAATTGATTGCATCCTGTTTCATCTTATGGTAAACCAACAGTTTAACTATACCTGATTTATCTCTAACACAGCATAACACTTGGGGGAAGGGAAGACTACAAGAGAAAGAAGTAGAGACTATCTTTGAAAAATGATTGGAAGTAGCTACTGTTTCAGAGCTCAAATTATGTTCACCTGGGAAAACAATGATCTATACACAGAGATGGCTGTACATTTTGTCTATTTTTCCAAAAGTCCAGATAATACCACAGAGTAAGGAGAATCTTTATGTATGGTGAGACTGAAGGTACAATTTTCTTTTTTTTGAAAGCAGGATTTATTGAGAGGACAGAAAAGCTCCCACAGTGGGAGGGTACCCAAGGGGGATTTTTGGAGCTTTTAGTTTAACCCCAGTATTCCTCGAAAAAAGAAAGCCACCTCTCACTGTGACTTTGTCAGCTTTGTTCATCCTGCCTTTTTGGACTCACTGCTTTATCCATTAAGTGAATGTAATATTCTAATTCCTCTCTTGCCATTCCAACAATGTTCACAGCATCTTCACAAGGAGCAGATTCCAACTCAAGAAATCACTTTATTTGCTCATCCATAAGAAGCAACTCCTTATCCATTAAAGTTTATCATCAAATTTCTGCAATTCAGTCACATCTTCAGGCTCCACTTCTAATTCTGGTTCTCTTGCTACTTCCACCACATCCTCAGTTACTTCCTCCACTGAAGTCTTGAACCCCTCAAAATCATCCATTAGGGTTCCAATCAACTTCTTCCAAACTACCATTAATACTGATATATTGACCCCTTCCCATGAATTACAAATATTAATGACATCAAGAATGGTGAATCTTTTCCAGAAAGTTTTCAATTTACTTTCCCCAGATCTATCAGAGGAATCACTATCTATGGCAGATTTAGCAACAGGAAATTTCTTTCTTAAATATTGAGATTTGAAAGTCAAAATTACCTTTTAATCCACGGGCTGCAGAATGGATGTTATATTAACAGGTGTGAAAACAACACTCATTTTCTTGTCCAACCGCATGAGAGCTCCTGGGTTACCAGGTGCACTGTCAATGTGCAGTTATATTTTGAAAGGCATCTTTTTTTTTCTGAGCATTGCATCACAACAGTGGGCTTTAAATATTCAGTCAACTATGTTGTAAAGAGATGTGTTATCATCCAGCTTTGCTGTTGCACTTATACAGCACAAGCAGAGTAGGCAACATCATTCCTAAGGGCCTTAAGATTTTCAAAATGGTAAATGAATATTGGCTTCAATTTAAGGTCACCTGCTGCAATAATCCCTAATAATACAGCCACGCTGTCTTTTAAGGTTTTGAAGCCAGATGTTGAGTTCTCCTCTCTAATTATGGAAGTCCCAGATGATGACATCTTCCAATAGAAGGATGTTTCGTTTAAGTTGAAGATCTATTGTTTAGTGTAGCCACCTCTATCAATGATGTTAGCTAGATTTTCTTTATAGCTTGCTGCAGCTTCTACATTAGCATTTGCTGTTCCCCTTACATTTTTATGTTATTGAGATGGCTTCTTTCCTTAAACCTCATAAACCAATCTCTGGTAGCTTCAAATGTTTTTCTGCAGCTTCCAAACCTCTGTCAGCCTTCATGAAAATGAAGAGAGTAAGAGCTTTGCTCTAGATTAGGCTTTGGCCTACAGAAATGCTATGGCTGGTTTGATGTTCTTTCCAGACCACAGCAAATTTTTCCATATAAGCAATTGGGCTGTTTTGTTTCTAACATTGTGTGTTCACTGGAGTAGCACTTTTAATTTCTTCCAAAATCTTTTCCTTTGCATTCACAACTCAGACGACTGTTTTTGTACAAGAGACCTAGCATTCAGCCTTTCTTGTATTTTGACATGCCTTCCTCACCAAGCTTAATCATTTCTAGTTTGGGATTTAAAGGGAGAGATGTACAACCATTCCTTTCACTAGAACACTTAGAGGTCATTGTAAGGTTATTAACTGACCTAATTTCAATATTATTGTGTTTCATGGAATAGGGAGGTCCTCAGAGAGGGAAAGAGACAGGGGGCCATCTGGTAGATGAAGCAGTCAGAACACACACAACACTTATCAATTAGTTTGCCATCTTATATGGGCACAACTTGATTGATTGTTTGTGGTGCTCCCCAAAAATTAAGATAGTAACATCAAAGATGACACACTGCAAATTTGCAAAACAGATATAATAATAATTTAAATGTTTTACATATTATGTTAATTACCAAAATATTACACAGACATAAAGGGAGCACAAGCTGTTGGGAAAGTTGTGCTGACTCCAACTCAAAAAAAAAAAAGATTGCCACAAACCTTCAATTTCTGAGAAACGGAGTATCTGTGAAAGATGATACAATGAAGCCCAATTAAACAAGGTGTGTCTGTATTGTGCAATTTTGAAATAGGAAATATCTTAATAAGCATTAAATCAAACTCACACAAGAAAAAGTTTACATATTTGAAAACATAAAAATTAAAAACATTTTAAAGCAAAAGTTACCATAATAAAGTAACAAGAACAAAAAACTATAGATGGAAAAAATATTTACAATACATATAACAGAAAAATGTTTGTATTTAATATACAGTATACAATACTGTATTTGGAATCAATGAGAAAAAAAGATAACCCGAAATTTAAAAATGGGAAGAATTCATGAACAAACACCTTCTTCTTAAGAGATTCAGAAGAGTATGGCATTTGCAATTGAAGTTGTGTGTACAGATACATGTTGGGCTATTTACTATGGAAACCAAACCACATTACTTGGCCTCACTAAGATATTAATCATACCTAATTCATGAGGAAGAGATTGCTTAATTCTAAGACACGAATCATTAATGATGCTATTTCAGCTATCAGTGCTTAGGTTTTTTTGTTACCAAAAGACTATACTATGACCTTCAAACAACATCTACTTACTCTGTGCATGCAGATTTCAGAGATCTCGGGAAAGATTTAACTTGTCTTCTTAGTAACATTAGTCCTTTCAAATTTGTGAGCAATTTCTGCTGGCAACCTTATCACATGAGTCCCTACTTTCCAGCACTTAAAGCCTCTGTCAGTTCACCCTGGATGTCTTGCTTACAAATGTTTCTAAATTGTGGAGTACAGCTCCCAACTGGATCATAAATTCTTTTAGGGCAAGTACCACTCTTTAACTTATTTTGTATTTCCTTCTAGAATTTAGTGGTATTTAGTGGAGTTATCTTCACACACACCATGAAGGTTTTTTGACTGCATATATCCACATCTACTTCCAGGCACACCTGCAGAAAGAAACCTTTTATTGCAATGGAGAGTGGAGCTGCAAATTAGTATTATAAATAATACTCATAATTCTCTAATTTAGGCCTGTACGTGAAAAATCCAAGGAAACTTTGGCTTAATTTATTTTCCACTGTGATCATTAGTTATATATGTTTCTTTATTGACTTTTCTTGCTAATTGTTACTGTACAGGATACTAAAGTGTGAGTTACAGTCCAACATGTGTAAAAACAAAAGAAATAATATTAACTTCAAAATATCTTAAATGTTATTGGTTTGATTGCTCTTTCCTAACTGCACAGAGAGAATATTAGGGACATAACTATGTATATACAATATATTTCAAATCCCTATTTGAAATGCAGAGACAATCCTAAAGCTATAAAAGTATTATACTGCTAAATAATTAACTAAGTTATTATGAAAAACATAATGGAGAATAAAAGGCGATTGCATAAGCATCTATCACAAGAAAATAGTTGTGTTTTATAGTTGATTATGTTTATTTTTCTGTGACTGAAGAGCAAAATATCAATTATGGGCAGATGGCCATTAGCATAATCCATAATGCCAGAAGACAAAACAATGCTTTGTATCTATCACCTTTGATTAGTAGCATAATGTTTTATTAGACCCTGTATAAATAACAATGAGTAACAGAATATGAGCTTTGACAGTGCAACAGTTTGTTTTTAATAACAGCATCTCTGTTAGGAAATAAAAGATAGAAAATATTGTCCAAATTCTTACACATGCACCAAAATTATGAATGTTCCTGATTCGTTCAAACCAAGGACACATACTCAGTATACAGAAATATATTTAAATTTTAAAAAATTAACATTGCCATGAAAATATTTTGTGACAAAATATAGAAATTTGGGCTTTCTAACAAAATTAAATGGCTTAAGTGATGTATCCACTGCCTAAGCGTTTAAAGAAAAATTTATGCTTTCAAAGTTGGCTTACATTTTACCTAATGGGCCTTTGACAGCCTCAACTCTATGTGGTTTCCTTAACCTCCATCATCCCCCACTCTGATCTCACCAGAAGAAAAAGAAATCAAAGGCTATAGACAACAAAGCATAAGGAACCTCCATTCTTTGGATTTAAGATACCCCTGTGGTTTAGATTGGCTGACTCACAGCTAATAGCAAATTCAGGTGAATATCTTCCCTAAATAAAACCTCTGTGGGAAGAATGGACAAAGACTGAAAGTTCTTTAATTCTACTGGAGTACAAAAGTTACAACCACTTTTATAACCTGCATGCAATAGAGTAAAGCAGCAGTAAACTTGCAGAGGGACAAGTTTTAACTACAACTGTGTCAGTTGAGGAAATGACTGATGTTGGAGAAAGCAGAAAAAAGTACCTATGAGGTAAGGAGGAAGGGACTCTAAGTAATGAGAGAATCTTCTAAGAAGTGTTAAGCAGAGCCATTTTGCTAATACATTTTTTCAACAAATGTGTTTTGCTGATGGCACCGGCAAAGCCAGTTTACACTGTGAAGAGTTGCAGTGCCAGCATTCCACAAATCTGCAAAGATGACAACTAGAGTCATAGAAAAATAAAGACAGGACGTTGAGCAACTGTCTTTACATGAAAAGCTCTACAATTAATATTTTGAAACAATGGATTAGACCATGCAGACCAACTGAGGAGATCCCTCTCACAGTCTGGCAGCAATTACCCTAAATTCTCTATCTTGCACTTAAAAGCATTTATGGTTTTATTTTGATCACAAGAATTATATGGGCTTATCATGGATATTTTGAAAATAGGTAAAAATATTTTTAAAAGGAACATTTCTGTAATCCAGTGATAATAATTTCTATATTGACAGATACTCAACCAGTTTTATTCTTCCACTGCGAATATTTGTGAGTGAGGGAGTATTGCTTTAAAAACTGAATTGTATTCCAAAAGTAATTCTCCATTTTAACTTAATATATGAGGAATATTTCCCATGTCATTAAATATTGATAGTGGCTGTATAATATTTAGGTCTTCTCTACAATTATTAATCATTAATATATGAAAATATTTTCCTCTGTCTGTAATTATTTAGAGTAGTAGCTAATGCAATAAAATAACAAAACTAAATGTGTGGTATGCATTTCTAAATGTGAGACAAATTTGATATCATTTCAGGGTTTTATGATTGTATACATAGAAAACCCCAAAGTGACCAAGTAAAGTAATTATCAGAATAGTGAAATGTAGTGAATTGACTAGAAACAAGATGAAATTTGCTTTATATTCACAATATTCAATTAGAAATTGAAATAGAAAAAAAGGAATTCCGTCCACAATTTCCACAGAAAGTATAAAATACCAAGGAATAAATATTATAATGGAAAGTTTGTAATAACGTATCGAAACCATATAAAAGGACCGAATAAATGAATATACATATCAATGTCCTTGGAAAGGAAAACAATACGATAAAGGTGTAGTATATTCCTAAATATACATTTTCTATTGTTTGGAATGAATTTTTTAAATATCATAAAATATCTTTAATGTGGCATGAGATAAAAACAAGATCATACAGTTTACATGAAAATCATTTTGGAGGACTTTGGGATCTGCCTCCAGGAGTATAGCAACTGCTCTCCAGAACAGTTGACACTGAAGCACAAGACATCAGAGTGACTACTGATCAAGGACGACATGTAGTAAGCCATAAACAGAGAAAGAAGCAAATCACTGGAGTAGACATTATGAATTAAATATTTTGATTTGCAATCAAGATAATTTTCTCATCTAAATAGCAATCTAAGTTTAAGAATTTAGATTTATTTAATGATAGTTGATAATGTCAATTCTCAGCAATGGAGTTTGCTAATATATTAATGTTACAATCAAAATCCAAATAGGTGCTTTTGCAGTTATAAAAAATAAAGTTACACGACAGAGTAAATGTACAAGAAGTGCTAAGAACTTTTTGAAAAGTGCTGTGAAAAGACTTGACCTATCAGATATCAAAATATGTTGTAAAGCAACTATAAGCAAAGAGGCATGGTAATAACAAAATAATACACAAATGAATGCATGCATTAAAAAGTTAGTCCAGGAACATATTCAATATGTACAGGGATGAAATATATTAAAATACAAGCAATCAAAGAAGTGAAGGAATAAAGGATTATTCAATCTTTACACTTGGGTCCATTGAATACACAATTGAAAGAAAATAAATTTAGATTATTACCTATAAATGTTTTTAAATGATTATCTGAAATTAATTTAAATGAAATAACATACTTAAAAAATGAAATGAGCCGGGCTTGGTGGCTCAGCCTGTAATACCGCGCCTTTGGGAGGCTGAGGTGAGTGGATTGCCTGAGCCCGCGGGTTCGAGACCCGCCTGGGCAAGCAAGACCTCATCTCTACAATAAATCAAAAAATTAGCCGGGCGTGGTAGCACGCGCCTGTAGTTCCAGCTACTTGG
>CAUYQG010036465.1:0-17303 GCA_963574415.1 Tarsius wallacei | reverse complement strand
GGGTACAGTTAAGGGTTAGGTATACAAATATGCTTCGTTCAGGCACCCTTGTTGATAAGAAGTGTCTCCCCATCCCCAGACAGATATTTACTACCATTATGGTAATAATTCACTCTTTATTTATTTCTTCCTATCCATTTTCAGATACCACAGAGATTGAAGCATGATAGTTTAAATCCAAGTACAACCTGCTTGAAGCTGTGTTATTTTGAGCACACTGGATAATAATTTGTGTTTCAGTTTGTTTACTGATACAACAAGATCAATTTGAATTTATAACTTATAGTTTTGTTTATATTTATTAGCAGGGTTTGGCATATAGTAAGCACTAAAATATGTTTATTGTGGCTGCTGTTTTGACGTTATGATCGTTATAATTATTCACTTGGTTGAAGGCAGGGAGATAATAAGACTGACATCAATTAGCATTCCAGGATCTCAATTGCTGTGAATTTTTACTCACCATATTATATCTTAAGACTAACTTTTATAAACTGTGTTTGTATCCCTAAATATAAATTTTTAATACTTCATTAGCTCCTTTTCTCAAATTTCAACCATTTACATAAACTTTTCCCTGCCTGGAATTCTGTAATAACCAAACTTTCATCTATCTCTTTTCTCTATTGCTGTCTCTATTAATTCTTTTTGAAGACAAAAATAAAATGATACTTTCTCTAAAAATCCATTCTGTTTTATCTACTCAAATATTTACATAGTTTTGTGATCAGTATTGAGTTGTGTTTCTTTTAAGAAATGTGTATTTCCATTTTATACTGCCTGACATTACATATTGATATGCATATATAAATGGACATCTATCAACCAACTTTTCTTAGTTTCTTGAGGCAGATCCATGCCTTAGAAGAGCCTTACCTCATAACACAGATGCAATGATATGTATTGAAAAAATAAATATATTGTTTAATGAGATTAACCAATCTTTTCTAATAAGAATAAATGAATATTATCCAATTTTAAGCCAGTTTGAATTCAGTTTTGTTTTCAAGTTTTTGAAGAGGTTAGAATTAAGGGAATCAGAATCCAGAATAAGTGGCTATATCTTCTAGTCCTTTATACATATATAAAAATTTTATATATATGTATTATATACATATATATAATTACATACATAACTTTTCTGTCTCATTTCAAGATTTGGGGAAGTAGAAATTATAGTATTCAGGATTATATTATTTTGCTTCTAATTTTAATCACTGAACATGAAATATGTTAATCAATTAGCATAAATATTTAGAAACATTTTTTGAATATGTATACTACTAAAGAGTTAAAAGGAATTATATATAAGAGCAAAGAGAAAAAGTAAAGAGAAAAAACTCTAGAAAACAGGTCAGAATAGGGATAAAAATGTTCAACAATTAGGAATATTAGAACAAAGAAAACTAATCAACAAAAACAGAATACTGGAGATTTTTTCAAGATAATTTATGTACAAAAGGCTAAATGCAATGATAATGTCATATTTATCCTACTTTTACTCATAAATGGTTGCTCAAAAATTATAAACAATGTATTCAATGATGCTTGAGGACTCTGCTCTTCATTAACCTGTGTAACCTTGATATGTAGAAATAGCTTAATGTTTTTTTTCTAATGCCGTCAGTAAGCAGAAGTAATTCCAATTCATAAAACTAGGGCAGGAAGCAATTGACCCAATCAGACTGTTGGATTCCCCTATGCCATTTTTTAATTAGAAGTTTGTGAGATTTTTTTTCTAGCTCTGAATTTCAAATAGTTATTTTATGAAAAAAAGTCAGATTATCTTTAAAAAGTAAAATTCAGTGAGATCCACATGATGTGAAAACTCTGAAAATGCAACTCCTCTACTGCTTCAACTGAATTGTTTGGTTGGTTGCACCACAATAGCATCACATTTTTCCTCAGATGATTTGCATGAATGACTGTTGATAGATAAATTTTCACAATGTTGTATTTCATTTTTCTTTTCATTGTGATTGTTATTTTATAGATTCAGGGTTTTTAATTTCATTCTAAAAATGTTAGTATACTAAAAATAGAGTGCTTAAATTTTACTGCAAATAATAGTTGTATTATTGCATTAAAAACCACAATTCTCAAGGGCTTATGTGGTCATGGATAAAGAGAAATAGAAATTTTCTGTCATTTGGTGTCTTCTTTTGAGAAGTGTCTGTTCATGTCTTTTGCCCACTTTTTTTTTTTTTTTTTTGAGTTGGAGTCTCACTGTCGCCCAGACTGGAGTGCAGTGGCCGCTCCCGGCCACTGCAGCCTCAACCTGCTGGGCTCCGGCGATCCTTCCGCCTCAGCCTTCCAAGTAGCTGGAACTACAGGCACGTGCTACCACGCCTGGCTGATTTTTTTGGTTTATTGTAGAGATGAGGTCTCACCAAGTTGCCCAGGCAGGTCTCGAACCCGCGGGCTCAGGCAATCCACTTTACCTCAGCCTCCCAAAGGCGCGGGATTACAGGCTGAGCCACTGAGCCCGGCTTCTTTTGCCCACTTTTTAATGGAGCTGTTTGTTTTTCCTTTCTTACTCATAGGCGGACCTTGAACAATTATCATAATACTATAATAAAGGGATTGGCAGTAGTGGGAAACTGTCAGGGAAGGGGAGCAAGATGAGCAGTTGAGGGAAACTGCCAGGGTGGGGGGCATACCTCATCAACAAGAGTACTTGCATAATGAACGTTTGTATACCTAACCCTGAATTGACCCCACATCTTTATAAAAAAAAAATTAAATTTAAAAAAAGGAGGAGAAAGAGGAGGAAAGAAAGTAAAGGAGAAGAAAGATCACTTGCAAGCTTGGAGAAGTCATAGGAATATGTGAGAAGTAAAATGGGAAAAAAGGAATGGGAGGGAAGGAAGGGGAATATAAAAGAAACTCTAATGGTGCTCTTGATTTTGGCCTCAGGAAACCTGAAACATAATTAAATTAGAAAATAAAATGACATTATAAGTGGCATAATTGTTCTACCTACTTTTACATTTCATGGCCATGACCGTTTGTGTCTATGTTTCATGCTAATAATACTATTACTAATAATATGACCAAATAAAGTATTTGAGAAAAATATGTCTTTCTTTCTCCAGTGGAAAAATTAGCCGGGCTCGGTGGCTCAGCCTGTAATCCTGCGCCTTTGGGAGGCTGAGGTGAATGGATTGCCTGAGCCCGCGGGTTCAAGACCCACCTGGGCAAGCGAGACCTCATCTCTACAATAAATCAAAAAATTAGCCGGGCGTGGTAGCGCGCGCCTGTAGTTCCAGCTACTTGGAAGGCTGAGGCGGAAGGATCTCCGGAGCCCAGCAGGTCGAGGCTGCGGTGGCCGAGAGAGGCCACTGCACTCCAGTCTGGGCAACAGAGTGAGACTCCAACTCAAAAAAAAAATTTTTAATAAAAGCTCTCAAATAAAGGGAGCTCATGGTACTCATCGGTTAAGAGATAAGTCCATTTTGAGAAATATATTGATAAAAAAATTTTCGGTTAAAGATAGTTCTAGAAGTATCCACACAAAAACTCAGGATATCACGGAGTTTAAGTGGATAACTCTAATTGATTTAAAATCAGCAGGAAAAAGGGTAATCATTTTTCACCCCTGTTTTCTTGTCAGCTTTTTCACAGAATTCTCCATGTTGTTAAGTAGTCTTACAATATCATAAGTCCAAAACAAAAAACAACAACAAAAATGTAAACAATGACGTTTATTCTTGCTTTCTTCCTTACCAAACTCTGATGTCATCAAATTTTGGTATATTTCATTTCATCCAACAAATATTTGGTTATTAACCATTTGATATATACTATTCTAGGAGCTCATGTATTGTTAGTAAATCAAAGACTTGTACCTTTAAGATGTTTTTTAAAAGTCCCTATTCGACAAACAAATCAGTAAAAGAGTCCATGTGTTAGTAAACAAGATACATGAGCCAAATCTAGCCTGCTGCTTGTTTTTGTGTGGCCAGCAAAAACGGTTTTTATAACAGTTTTAATGGTTGAAAAGAATCAAAAGAATAAAAATATTATGTGATACGAAACTCTAATTTTATTTTCCATAAAAATTAGGTTTTTTGTTTTTAGAACACAAACTCATTCACTTACATTTTTTTCTTTTCTGTCCTCCTAAAATGTATATAGCCAAACTACAATTCAACCATCATTTACATTTTGTCTACATGCTCATTCAGCTACAGAGGCAGAGTTGAGTCATTGTGACAGAGACAATATGGCACACAAAGCTACAATAGGTACTATCTGGTCCTTTATAAGAAAAAAAAGTTTGCTGACTCTGGAGAAAGCCATTAATATACAGGTCTGTAGTATTGAATATCCATATCTTTGATTTCCTTGCCCCCTTTCATTTTTCTCCTAAAATTCATCTTCTGTGGTGCTGGTAGAGTGATCTACCTAAAAAGAAGATCTAGCCTTGCCATTCCATTAATTAAAACCCTTCATTGGCTCACCACGAACCATAGGAAAGTCCAAGCTTTGTAAACTCATATTCGGTTAGTGGGTCTTCACTTGCCCACGTACTTCTTTCAACATACCATGAGAAGTGAGAAATTCTCAGGGAAAAAGAACAGCCACAGTTGCTCTGAAAATACTTATTATAGTCTAAAAAAGTAAAGAAAGGAAGAACATGACAACTTATAAAGTTAAGAGACCACCACTGAGAAAGGGCCTCAGCAGTCATAGGAAAGATCTCCAGGCTTTTTTGATTAGTGTCATAGAGTGTAGCTAAACTAGTAGCAAGTTCACTAATATCAGTAATCAGAAGTGGAGATGGTACTGTCAGTCATGGGTATCTTACAACATCCAACAACAAATGGAACTATTTCATCTGCTAAAACTACATTATCCCAGGAATTATACTAGGTATATGAAATCAAGTGGAGGGCTGTGGAGAAAAATATAAGTAAGCAGTAATGTTCATTAACCTAGAAAAAAGCCTACTGATGATACAAGTTCAGGGATCCTAATCAGTCAACCACAAAACACAAAAATAGGAGTTAACCAGTTGAGAAATAGACTTTCAAGCTGAAGAAACATGTTTGCAAAGGCCTGGTAGTAGAACAAAGTGTAGTGTAGGGATTTCAGACTTTCCCTCTGAAGGTTCAAGTCAAAGTCTGTTGAAATTAATTAACATAGATAGTTTAGCAGGAAATACAACATTCAAATGCATTAAAATGTGTTTGGACATGGAAGTCTTGCAAATATAAATCTCAAAGGAAAAGCCAGATAGTTGAAGTTTATATAGTATAATGGAATAAAGGTTTGGAGTTTCTCAGATGCTAGGGGGTAGTTGGTAATGTAAGCTGTGCAAGGGTTGGGATTAAAAGGCGTGGAAAGCAAAGACTGTCTTGTCATGCAAATGAAGTCTCATGGGCAGTATTCAGAAAGAATAGATGGTAGCTGTGGTAAAACATTCTCTGTCAGACCTTTAAAAATGTTAGGTTTTTAGTTTTTTTTCCCCCTTCTTACCTCTGGATAAAACAGATCAAAGAGGCCTCAGGGAAACACTGTTTGCAACCACTATTGCCTCACCAATGTAGATATTTTATACAGATGTAAATTCCCCCCCAAAAGGACAACTTTTCTGTGCCATGTGGATTATAGCCTCTCTGAATAGCCATACAAGATATGCCAAAGAAGCATATTTTGAAATAAAATATGTTGGTTTCCTTCAGCTTCCCATTTGAAACTTTATTTTCAATAAGTTTTACATAATACAGCAAAATTGGTAGCTGTGGGGAAATTGGAGTTGAAAGTGTCAAGATAAGAGACAGGCAAAGGAAGAGAAAACAGAGATTCAAAGAAGCAGAAGAAAAAGATAAATTTGAGTACATTGCCCCATATCTTTTTAAATAAGTCTCTTAGTCCTGAAATAGATCTGTTCTGTTAAACAACGTGTCTCTTTTTAGGATGTGGTATTGCAGATGGGCCCATCCATTGTAGGTTTCCGTGTGGTGTAAGCATATAAAAATTTTCTAAGAAACCTTTCTATTGAAACAGACAAACAAAGTTATTCTCTGGAATAGTCTATAAACTAGTTTCTCAGTCTGTAGAGTAGTCAGATGAAAAGATTTCTAAATCTGAGCTCATACATCTTTAGTTGGAGCAGGGCAGGTAATGACAATCTGAGAGATTTTTCTGGTTAACAGCTTAAAAGTTAAAAATGTTGTCACTATCATGATGATTTTTCTAGAGTCTATTTATCAAGTTGACTAGTGTTAGCTTTCAGAGCCTCAGGAAAACTACAGTTTTAATTTTAGTGATTCCAAATAAAAAGGGCGGGAAAAAATTGGGACCATTAGTTTAAAGATTCAAAGCTCTGTATCAAAGAACACTAAAAGAATTCAGTATCTAGTCCAGATTGCAGATAAAGAATAAAGTCTCAAAAATGATAAGCTAGAATCTAATAGCAGATACGCTATAGGGTTTCTTTTTTCTCTGAAACATGATTTTCTCTCTACATTCACCCGCATTTCTAATAAAAGATCTTTACGGTAAGATTAATTTGTTTGCAATGTAAGTATAGTCCCATAAACTTGGTCTGATTATTTGCATAAAGTGCAGCAAGAATAGTAATTAACCACATAGACTCTTTTTAAGTTGGATTTTCTGGAACTTTTATACAAGAAATTTCAGGTTAAACTTTTTAAAAAGCCTCTATGGCTAGACTGACCATCAGAACGTTTCTGTGATATCTGTTCAATTTGGTGAGTTCCTTGTTACTTGTAGTACCCAAAATATCTTGAGATTTCCTGGCTTCTCACAAAGTCGCATTATTTATTTACTACAAAGCCAGAAACCCTGTGAGGGGACCACACAGAAAAAGGATCAGAGAAGTTTTTCCAAAGTGCTTTTATTGGTTTCATAAACTCAGCTTTCGTTACGTACTGCTGTCCAATGATATCTGAAAGCATGAAATTCTAGCCAAAGCCTTGGTAAAACAACCAGTGATTCTAATTTTGTCCTGCTGCAAGAGAGAACAGATCCTTACTGAAATTATGCAAGTAACTATATTGTCATAAAAAAAAGAGTACTTATAAGTAGCCTCTGGATTCTAGAGAAATCAGGTGAAGAAAAAGATAAATATTTCATAAATAAATAAATTCTGTTTACAAAGTACACAGTACCAAATTGCTGCAAGCTATAGACAGGTTTTTCAAAAGTGAGCTTAAATCTGGAAAATTAAAAGAATCAGTAATCTCTTAAACAAAAATTCATAAAAATATAATCATGCTTATTTCAGTTTAATACAATTAATTATTGTTTTGCTTTATGCTGGTTTAGCAGTTTTATGAGTCTATTTTTAAAAGATCATTATTAGAGTTCTAAAAATGTAATCCAATAGTATGAAATCAAATTAGAAATGTTCCTTGTCAGGATTATTTTCATTATTTCAGAGTTCATTTCTCATATACAGGCATGCCTAATTTTTTTGTGCTTCATTTTGTTACACTTTGCAAATATTATATTTTTTACAAACTGAATATTTGTGACAACACTGTGTTGAACAAGTCTATTGGCCTCATTTTTTCCAAAAATGTGCTAATTTTGTGTCTCTGTCCCATTTTGATAATTTTTAAAATATTTTCAACATTTTGATTATTATTTTATCTGTTATGGCTATCTATGCTCAGCAACCTTTGATGTTACTATTGCA
The DNA here is from genome assembly GCA_963574415.1 of Tarsius wallacei. Lineage (NCBI taxonomy): Eukaryota > Metazoa > Chordata > Mammalia > Primates > Tarsiidae > Tarsius > Tarsius wallacei. The sequence goes on along the minus strand of CAUYQG010036465.1, from coordinate 9,634 downwards.
ATTATATTGGAGCACTACAAATCATGCCCACAGAAGACTGCAAACTTAAATGATAATTGTGCGTGTTCTGACTACCTCATAGACTTGTTGTTCCCTCACCTTTCTCCCTCTCTTCAGCTCTCCCTATTCCCTGAGTCACAAAAATATTGAAATTAAAGCAATTAATAAGTCCTAGATTTCTCACTTTAAATCAAAAGCTAGAAATGATTAAACTTAGTGAGAAAGCAAAACAAGAATCAAAAGCTGATGTAGGTTGAAAGCTAGGACTCTTGTATCAAACAGTTAGCCAAATCATGAATACGAAGAAAAAGTTCTTCAACAAAATTTAAAGTGTTATTCTGTTGAATACATTAATAATATAAAAGGGAAAAAGTCTTATTGCTGATATGGAACAAAATTTAGTAGTCTAGATAAATATTAAACAAGCCACAATGTTTTATTAAGCCAAAACATGTCCCTAACTCTCCTTGATTATATTAAGACTGAGAGAGGTGAGAAAACTGCAGGAGAAAATTCTAAAGCTAGCAGAGATTGGATCATGAAGCTTAAGGGAAAAAAATAGTTATTTTTATAACAAAAGTGCAAGGTAAAGTTCACATGTTGATGAAAAGACTGCAGCAATTTATTAAGAAGATCTAGCTAGGATTGTTGATAAAGGTAGCTACACTAATGAGCAGATTTCAAAGTAGATGAAACCTCCTTTTATTGGAAGAAGGTGCCATATGAAATTTTATAGCTAGAGAGAAGACAGTGCCTGATGTCAAAGCCTCAGGAAACAGTGGGGAGAGACTTCAAGATGGCTTACCAGAAGTACTTGGCTCTCATCTACACAGAAGGACTGAAATAGTGAGTGTATAATCACACATTGAATAGAGCTTCTAAGAGAGAACCTTAGAATTTGGCAGGGAATATCTGAGGCATAGAAGGAGAGGAGAATGAGATTGCCTGGAAACCTAGAGAGGTTACAAAGTGCGGAAAAAGGGTATTCCACCACATCCACCTGGAGGGCTACAGAGGCATCACATTGGCTGGATCTACAAGTGTGCCTGGGTATCCAGCTCTCTATTCCACACAATGTTCTACACTATGAGGAATGAATGGTCCAACACCCTAGGAAGGCTGCACCTATGACAAAGGAAGATGAATGCATGCTTAACAGAGCCTGAGAGCTGCCTGACTGGAGATGATGCCACTGATAGCAACCCTGCCCCAATCACAGCAGCTTGTGCCTTCAGTGGACCTAGTGATAGGCCCATTCAAATGCCATTCTAAGTCATGAACACAGACTTGCCCTGTAAACTGCTACTGCCACCCAAACATACCACATGAGGCATGGAGAATCCTTCTCCTGGCAACAGCCTGACCAAGCACACCATAGGGAATGGGTCTGAGGGCTAGCCTACCATACGTGTACACATATGTCAATCACCCCTGGTGCCTAAGCACACTTCCTGAGGGTCTTGGGACTGCCCCACCCTATCTGTTGTCCTGAGCGCCACAACAGAAGGCTTGACAAATGGCACAGCCTGCCTGTTTCAAACACTCTATCATGTCACTTGGGGCCTGCCCTTCACCAACTGTGTTTGTACACAATATTAGAGGGCCTGAGGATAAGCCCACCTCACCTAATATCACCCCCCACACCTTCAGCACTCAACAACTCTATCCAAGGGCCTGGGATTTTATAGGTCCTACTGCTGGTTCTGGCCCACATGTGCACCATTAGGAAGCCTAACAACAGGCCTGATTTACCAGCCACTTGCACCCAAGCATGCCACCAAGTACCTGAGAATCACCTCTCCTTTGCCACCACTTCTGGTGTCCATGTATTACTCCTGAGGACCTGAGGACAAGCCTTTCCAGTCTGCTGTGACAACAACCCACACACAAGTGTGTGTGCCACTTGAGAACTAGAGGTTGATATGTCTTTTTATTGTTATTATTAATATTTTATTTTAAAAATGTGAAGTACAGTTCAGGAGTAGGTATACAAGTGGTCATCGTGAGGTACAGTTTGGGCCTCCCCCTGGTCTCCACTTTGCCTAGTTTGAGATAATATACACTTATTGTTGTTAAGTGCCACGGCAATATCCCATTATTGTCAATCCCTTTATTATAGTATTATGGTTACTCTGTTCTTTGTTTCTGTGATATTTCACTGAGTATGATAAACTCTAAATCCATCCAAGTTGCTGCAAAGTCCATGTTTGTCCTTTAAGGCTGTGTAATATTCCATCGTGTATATGTACCACATTTTTTTAATCCAGTCAACTTTCGATGGGCATCAGGGTTGGTTCCATGTTTTTGCTATTGTGACTAGTGCTGCAATAAACATGCACAAGCATGTATCTTTTCTGTATATTCCAGTATACTCTGGGTATATTCCCGATAGGACGATTGCTGGATCATATGAGACGTCAATGTCTAGTCCTTTTAGAAATTGCCACATTGTTTTCCAAAAAGTTTGCACTGTTTGCATTCCCACCAGTAGTGTAGAAGAATTCCTTTTTCTCCACATCCTCACCAGCATCTGTTGTTATTTGTTTTATTAATGACGGACATTTTTACTGGGGTTAGGTGATATCTCAATGTGGTATTGATTTGCATTTTATGTGTCTGTTGGTTGCCAGTCTATCCTCTTTGGAGAAGTGTCTATTCATGTCTTCTGCCCATTTTGTTTGTTTTTTTTAATTTCCTTTCAGCACATTTGAACTCCTTATAGATCTTGGATGTTAAGCCTTTGTCAGAAAGTTGTCAAATATTTTTCCCATTGTGTGGGCCATCTCACCTCTCTCTTGATGGTTTCTTTTGCTTTGCAGAAGCCTTTCAGTTTGGTGAAGTCCCACTTGTCTATCTTATCTTTTATGGCACAGGTACTTGTGGTTTTGATCAGGAATTGGTTGTCAGTTCTAATTTACATAAGGGTATCTCTTGCATTTTCTAAGGTTCTTATAGTCTGAGATTTTATGTTTAGGCCTCTGATTAATTTAGAGTTGATTTTTGTTAATGGTAATAAGTAGGGGTCCTGTTTCAATCTTCTGCATGTGGTCAGTCAGTTTTCCTAGCACTGTTTACTGAATAGGTTCTCCTCTCTCCAGTGGTTGATAGTGGAGGCTTTGTCAAAAATAAGTTGGTTGAAACATTGAGATTTTGCTTCTGGAATCTCTATCCTGTTCCATAGGTCTATAGGCCTGTTTTTGTACCAATACCAGGCTTTTGTGATTATGGTAGTTTTATAGTAAAGTTTAAAGTCTGGAAGTGTGATATCTCCTGCTTTGTTTCTCTTGCTGAGGATTGTTTTGACTACTTGTGGTCATTTATGTTTCCATATGAATTTCTGTATTGTCACTTTCAGGTCTGAGAAGAATGATGTTGGTAATTTAATGGGTATTGCGTTGAATCTGTAAATTACCTTTGGTAGAATGGACATCTTGACAATGTTGATTCTTCCTCTCCATGAGCATGGGATATTTTTCCATTTGTTTGTGTCTTTTTGGATTTATTTGAGCAGTGTTTTGTAGTTTTCATTGTAAAGGTCTTTCAATTCTCCGGTTAGGAAGATGCCGAGGCATTTCATGTTTTTATGACTGTTATGAATAGGATTGTGGTTTTAATTTGGTTCTCTGTCTGCTTGTTGTTGGTGTATAAGAATGCAACTCTGTTTTGCACATTTATTTTGTATCCTGAGACTTTGCCAAAGAGTTTCAACTATAGACTACATCAAGCAGAAGAAAGGATTTCAGAACTTGAAAAGTCTATTGAAGTGACCAATTATTTGTTTTTGTTTTTGCTTTTTTGTGTGTGTGTTTGTTGTTGTTGTTGTTGTTGTTGAAGCTGGAGTCTTACTCTTACCTAAGATGGAGTGCAGTGGCATTTTCACGGTCACCACATCCTTGACGTGCTGGGCTCAGGTGATCCTTCCACCTTAGCCCTCTAAGTACCTGGAACTATAGACTTGCACCATCATGAACAGCTAATTTTTTTATTTATTGCAGAGATGAGGCCTCGCCAAGTTGCCAGGCTGGTCTCGAAACCATGAGCTCAGGCAATCTTCTCACCTCAGTCTCCCAAAGTGCTGGGATTAATAGGTGTGAACCACTGTGCCTACATGCGTTCCCAACTATTTGAATTTTAGGTCTTCCAAAAGGAGAAGAGGCAGGCAAAAGAAAAAAAAAGATAAAAAATATCAGGAAATTTTCTATGTCTTGCAGGACATGTAGGCATCCAGAGTCTGGAAGCTCAAAGACTCTCAAATAAATACCAAACAAATCTTCTCAAGACACGATAGACCAAACTGTAAAAAGTCAAATAAAGAGAATTCTAAGAACAGCAAAATAAAGGCATCAAATCACATAAAAGGGAAACCCCATCATATTAACAGTAGATTTCTCAGTAGAAACCTTATAGGCCATGAGACAATGTTAGGATACATTCGAAGTGCTGAAAAAAAATATATGCATATCAAGGAAGAATACTACAGCTTAGGGAATCCTAAATATGGATGCTAAAGAACACTATCTACCATCATGAAAATACCTGAAAGTATAAAAGTCTCTGATAGGGTAGAATCACAATTGAGAAAGACACAGGATTCATTGCCATTACAGAAAGTCATCAAAACACGAGAATAAACAACATGAGAAATAAAGAGAAAAAAATGTATACAAAGCAACAATATTAAAAATTGATAGGAATTAGTTCTCATTTATTAATAATAACTTTGAGTGTATACAGCTTAAATTACCCACTTAAAACATAAGGACAGGTTGAATAGATTTTTTTAAATGACCCAACTATATGCTGCCTATAATAAGTACATTTCTACTCTAAAGATAGACTCCTCTATAACTAAAAATGAAGGAATGAAAAGGGATATTTCATGGAAATGGAAAGTAAAAATGAACTACAGTAGCTATACATAAATGAGATAAAACAAACTCTAAGTCAAAAACAGTAAAAAGAGACAAAGATGGTAATTATATAATAATAAAAGGATTAATTCATCAAGAGGATACAACCATTCTAAATACATATGTACTTGGCACCAGAACACTCAGTTAAATAAAGGAAATATGATTAGATATAAAGTGAGGAATAGAATCCATTACAATAATAATTGGAGGCTTCAACATCCCAGTTTCAGTCTTAGACAGATGTATACATTAAAACTACAAAAAAAATTAGATTAAAACTGCAAATAGACTTAAACATTTACAACATATTTTATCCAGCAGTCAAAAAAAAAAAGAAAAAATATACATTCTTCTCATCAGCACATGGAACATTCATCAGGATGGAAAATATGTTAGATCACAAAATGAGACTCAACAATTTTTGAAATATCAAAATTATACTAAATATTCTCAGATTATGGTGGTATGAAACTAAAACTCAACAATAAGATAAATTTTTGAAACTGTAAAAATATATAGAAATTAAACAATGTTATCCTGAATGGCCAATGAGTCAGCAAATAAATTAAGAAGAAAAAAGTTTAAAATTATTGAAACAAATGCAAACAGAAACACAACAAAGCAAAATCTTTGGACTACTGCAAAATCAGTTATAAGAGGGAAATTTATAACAATAAATGGCTACATTTAAAAAAAGAGCAATTTAAAATCTAATTATACACCTCAAGAGACTAGGAAATCAAGAAAAAAGCAAACTGAAAATCAGTAGATAGAAAAAAATAATAAACATCAAAGATAAACTAAACAAAATAGAGACAACAATACAGTACAAAGAATCAATGAATCTAAAGTTGGTCTTTTGCAAAGATAAACAAATTGATAGATCATTTATCAGGCTAAAAAAAAAAAAGAGAAGAGAAGAGACCCAAATCATAACAAAATCTAATATAAAAAGGGACACCACCAAAATAAAAAGATTTTCAGCAACTATAATGAAAAAATATATATGCTAACAAACTGTAAAACTAGAGAAAACAGACACATTCCTGGAATATACAACCTAACAAGATTGAATCAGGAAAGAATTAAAAACCTGAACAACCTAATAACAAGTGATGAAATGAAATCATCACTTAAACATCTCCCAACAAAATGTAGTCCATAATCAGATGACTTTATTGGAAAATTCTATCAAATATGTGAAGAATAACTAACACCATTTTTTCAAAATATTCAATAATATTGAGGAAATAAGAATCATTTCTAACTCATTCTACCAAGCCATCATTACACTGATATCAAACCCAAAAACACACACACATACACACACACACGTGCACACACACACAATGCAAGCCAATATCCCTGATGAATTATTAACAAAAATTGAGCAAACCAAATCCAAGCCTAATAACATATCAAAAAAAATACATCACGATCAGGATTTCTCTCAGAGATGCAAAAATGATTTAATACACACAAATTAATAAATGTAATGTATCATATCAATAGAATTAAGAACAAAAGTCATATGATCATTTTAATAAGTACAGAAAACACATTTGATATAACATCTCTTCATGATAAAAATTCTCAACAGATTTGGAATGGAAAGAAAATACATTAACATAATAAAGATCATCTATGACAAAACCACAGCTAGCATCATAATGAATAGGGAAAAATTGAAAACCCTTCCCCTAAGAACTGGAAGATGTCATAAATGCCACTTTGACAATTTCTTATCAGCATAGTACTGAAAGTCCTAGACAAAGCAATTAGGCAAGAAAAAGAAATAAAAGTCATTCAAATTAGAAAAAAATAAAGTAAAATTGTCCCTTTTTGTAAATGGACATGGTCTTAAGTTTAGCAGAACTGAAAGAGTTCACCAAAATATTCTCAGAACTGATAAACAAATTCAGTGAAGGTGGTAGAGCATAAACATACAAAAATTAGTAGCATTTGCATATGCTAGTAGTGAACAATCTGAAAAAGAAACCAATAAATAGCCAGGCTCGGTGGCTCAGCCTGTAATCCCGCGCCTTTGGGAGGCTGAGGTGAGTGGATTGCCTGAGCCCGCGGGTTCGAGACCCACCTAGGCAACTTGGCGAGACCTCATCTCTACAATAAATCAAAAATCAGCCGGGCGTGGTAGCGCATGACTGTAATTCCGGCTATTCGGAAGGCTGAGGCAGAAGGATCACCGGAGCCCAGCAGGTCGAGGCTGCGGTGGCCGGGAGCGGCCACTGCACTCCAGTCTGGGCGACGGAGTGAGACTCCAACTCAAAAAAAAAAAAAAAGAAACCAATAAATAAATTTCCTTTTATAATCACTACAAATAGAAATAAAAAAGGGAAAAGACCTTTATAAAACAAAAATAAAACAAAAAACCCTACAAAATACTAATGAAATAAAGTGAAGACCACACAAAGAAAAGGCATTCTAAGATCATGAATTGGAAGAGTTAATATTGTTAAAATGACCATATATCCCAAAGAAATTTGCTGAGGCAATGCAAAAACCTATAAAAATACTATTGGCATTTTTCACAGAAATAGAAAAAATAACTCTAAATTTTGTACAGAACCACATAAGAGCCCTAATATTCAAAGTGTTTTTAAACAGAAAGAATAAAGCTGGGAGCATCACACTGCCTAACTTCAAAATATACTACAATGCTAAAGTAATCAGAACAATAAGCATTAATATAAAAACAGACGCATAGCTCAATGGAATAGAATAGAGAACCCAGAAATTAATCCACATATTTGCAGTCAACTGGTTTTCAACTCTGTGCTGACAACATACATTTGGGAAAAGGACACCCTCTTTGATAAATTGTGCTAAGAAAACTAGATATCTTCATGGAGAAGAATGAAACTAAACCTCTATCTTTCACCATAAAGAAAAAAATAATCAACTCAAAATAAATTAAAAGCTAAAACCTAATACTCAAAACAATAAAATTACTGGAGAAAACATACCAGAAAAGCTATAGGACATTGGATTAAGCAAAGTTTTTATGGCTAAGACTTCAAAAGTACAGGCAACAAAAACAAAAATAGAAAAATGAGACTCTATTAAACTAAACAGCTTCGACACAACAAAGGAAACAATCAACAAAGTGAAGAGAGTACTTGATAAATGGAGAAAAATATTTGCAAAATATTCTTCCAGCAAAGGACTAAATTTAAAATATACAGGAAATTCAACTCAACACAATTAAATGGAAAATCTCATTAAAATGTAAGAAAAGGGTCTGAATACATGTTCAAAGCAATTAATGTCCAGCAAAATGCAAATTAAAATAACACGAGATATTATGTAACCCCAGTTATAATGGCTATTGAAAAAGAAACAAAAAATAACAAATGCTTATGAGAATGCAGATAAAAGGGCTTTCTTGAATACTTTAGTGAAAATGTACATTAGTACAGGCTTTATAGAAAATTACACGGATATATCTCAAAAACTGAAGCTAGAACTACAATTCGCTTCAGTGATCCCACTCCTGAATGTTTATCCAAAGAAAATAAATCAGTATATCAAAGGAATATCTGCACTTCCATATTTATTGCAGAGCTATTCACAATAGCAGAGATATGTAATCAACTTAAGAGTCTATCAACAGAAGAGTGAATAAAGAAAATGAGGTATAGCTACAAAACAAAATACTATTTACCATAAAAAATTATTTCATTTGAATAGAACTGCAGTTTAATATATTAATTAATATATTAAGTGAAATAAGTGAGGCACAGAACAAAAAATATCATATGCTCACACTCAAATATAAGTGGTAAAAGGTTGTTGATATCACAATGAAAGAAAACAGAATGATAGTAATCAGAGATTTACAAGGACGTATGTGTCCAGGAATGGGAATAAAGAGAAGTAGGCTAATGGGAACAATATCTAGTTAGGTAGAAGAAACATATTCTACTGTTCAATAGCACAGTATGGTAACTATAGTTAATAATAATATCTTGTACATTTTATAATAACCACAGAAAAATGACTTGAAATTTTTCCAAAAAGAAAAAAAATGATAAATGTTTGAGATGATAGATATTCTATATGCTCTGATTTGGTTATTACACATCCTTTGCATGTATTAAATTATTACATTTATCCCATAAATGTGTACACATAAGTATCAATAAAAAATAAATTAAAAAGTTTCAAAGGTCAATTGACTTTCGTGTTAGAGGCTAATAAAGTTGATTAAGTTGAAGTCAATTCTTATTTAACTTTTTGAAATTTCCAGTGCCCTTAGAAATTATGCTAAATCTTTGCAGCTTTTACTCTATAAATGGAATAACAACTCCTGAAGGATAGCACGTCTATTTACAGAATGGTTTACTAAATACTTTAAGCCTACTTTAAGACCTACTTCACAGAATAAAAAATGTCTTTCAAAATATCATTGCTATTAACAATGCTTCTAGACACCAAGGGCTCTGAATGATGTGTACAAGGAGATCAATATTGTTTTCATGTCTGTTAACACAATATTCAGTCTCTAGCTCATAGATTAAAGAGTAATTTTGACTTTCAAGTGTTATTATTTAAGAAAAACATTTTGTATTTCTTCAGGGTCAAATGTGACTTCATCTTTTTGTTTCTATATTGTGTTTTGAATAACAGAAAGATTATAAAACAAAAAACACAAAAACCCTCCCTACCCACAAAGGCCCTCCATCACACCAAAGGATAGGCTC
>CAUYQG010036464.1:0-22457 GCA_963574415.1 Tarsius wallacei | reverse complement strand
TCAGCCTGTAATCCCGCGCTTTGGGAGGCTGAGGTGAGTGGATTGCCTGAGCCCGCGGGTTCAAGACCCGCCTGGGCAACTTGGCGAGACCTCATCTCTACAACAAATCAAAAATTAGCCGGGAGTGGTAGCGCGCGCCTGTAGTTCCAGCTACCTGGAAGGCTGAGGAGGAAGGATCGCCTGCGCCCAGCAGGTCGAGGCTGCGGTGGCCGGGAGCGGCCACTGCACTCCAGTCTGGGCGACAGAGTGAGACTCCAACTCAAAAAAAAAAAAAGACATTTTTAAAAATTCAGCTTTGAAAACACAAAGATGAGGTGATCCATGTATGTCCATACTTCGATATAAAGGTGGAAAGAAAATTAATCCATTTTTTAAACTGGTAGCTTTCTTTTTTAATTTTTATTTCAAAGATGTGGAGTACATTTCAGGGTCAGATATGCAAATGGTCATTGTACAGGTAAAGTCTTGGTTTCACTTTGGTCCCCACTTCACCTGGTTTGAGATCAAGTACCCTTATTGTTGAAATGTGTCCCCTCCTCCCTCCCCTGGCAGTTTCCCACTACTGCCAATCCCTTTCTTATAGTATTATAATAATTGTTTAAGGTCTGCTTATGAGTGAGAACATGTGGTACTCAGTTCTTTGTTTCTGTGATAGATCACTGAGTATGATGGATTCTATGTCCATCCAAGTTGCTACGAAGTTCACAATTTTGTCCTTCTTATGACTGCGTAATATTCCATCATGTATATGTAGCACGGTTTTTAATTCAGTTCTCTTTCGATGGACAGCACAGTTGATTCCATGTTTTTGCTATTATGAATAATGCTACAATAAACACATGTGTGTAGGTATCTTTTTCATAGAGTAGTTTGAGTTCCTCCTGGTATATTCCGAGAAGGGGGAGCTGAGTCATATGGAAGGCCAATTTTTAGGAATCACCACACAGCTTTCCACAGAAGTTATACTAGTTTACACTCCCACCGACAGTGTAGAAGTGTTTCCTTTTCCCTGCAACTTTATTAATAAAAATAAAAAGCTCAATTATATAGATTGCATTTGATATGTAAATAAAAGAGGAATAATGGCATTGGATATGTTGGATTCTAGTCAAGACAAGACCTAAGTCTTACAATTTTTTTTCATCTTGATTAAGCAACACGGTATGTACAACCTACTTGTGAGAGGCTCAGATCGGGATGGAGCTGCAGATGGGCTGTCTTCCGAGTGTGACTGTAGAATCAAAGTTTTAGATGTCAATGATAATTTCCCCACCTTAGAGAAAACTTCGGTAAGTTGGTATTCTTATAATTCTTTTCCCATAGGTGCTAAGAATCAATTTGCTTTCACATTAGCTCATGAGTCTGGTTCTGTTACACATATGGAAGCACTCACCTTAGTTGTATAAACCTTGAAATTTCTCATCTATAACAATACACCTTTATATTGTGTATTTGTAACTCACTTCTCCAAGCAGCCCTTCTCTGTGAAAGCAACCAGCTATCAATATCTACTCCTATACTCTATTCACAAAAATGTGGAAACCTATTGCTATCACTCTGGGAATAACAGAACAACACTGGTGTATTTTTACATGCCTCATGATTTGCTGAATGAATTCTTCTAGAGTCCCAGATGTTCTCAATTTCCATTTTCATCTATAGGCATAAAGAAGCATAAAATCCAGACTAGCGGGGCCAATTCTGGCTCACTGCCCGTTGGGGGAAAAATAAGTATTATTGGCCCATAGCTGTGCTCATTGCCTTTGCATGCTGCCTATGGGGGTTTTGTGCTACAGCAGCAGAGATGAGGGCTTGCAACAGAGACTCACAAAGCCTACGAAGCCTGATATATTTACTATTTGGTTGTTTATATTTTTAAAAATCAGATTCTTTATCTAAAAGAAAAAGTAAAAGAAATTAAAAATAAAAAATAAATTAAAACAAGGTACCAGTTTGACCTTGATTTCACATATAGGACAGAAAATTCAGTTTTATCTTAAAATTATTTTATTCTTATATTTGTGATTGAACATATGGCATTTAATAATAGTGCCAAAATTATTGACATAACTTGTTAGTATTTTAAATGACAATTATGTATTTGTACATGTACTTCTTTTGAAAATTCGTTGATTATAACATTGATCTATGTCATTTCAGTACTCAGCAAGTATTGAAGAGAATTGTTTAAGTTCAGAACTGATACGATTACAAGCGATTGATCTTGATGAAGAAGGCACTGATAATTGGTTGGCAAAATATTTAATCCTCTCTGGAAATGATGGGAATTGGTTCGATATTCAAACAGACCCACAAACCAATGAAGGCATTTTGAAAGTTGTCAAGGTACAGTATAGGATCTGTAAGATTTTCTTCCAAGAAGTTTTAAATAATCTGCTTAACAAAAAAGTACCCCATAACCTTGAATATTACTTATTATTGGCAAGTGTCTTCCATAACCTGCATTATCTGAGCCTTCCAGGTGGCAATACAATATTTATTACCAAGGAAAATAAGAAGGCTGTTCTGTTCTGACAGTGTCCAATATCTAGTTGAGAAGATAAAGTCAGCATGCCCAAATTAGATAATATATGAGAGTTAACAATAAAGTGAATACTAGCACAGATGTCATGCTGTAAAACACAACTAATTGCCAAATGGGTGAAATGTGAAATGATGTATGAGATAAGGTGAGATCCTTCTGAGCTAGATTTATCTGAAAGGGTTTCATGCAATGAATAAGGCTTAAACAAGACCTTCAAACAGATCACTTGTGTGGGTAATGAGTGAGCAACACACTGAGATGAAAAAATATAAAGCATGTTCAGGGCATGGCAGAGTATCAAGAACAGAAAGGTTGAGCTCGAAGCAATCAGCAGAGAACCTTGAATACTGAACTACAGGGTTCGATCTTTTCTTATAGATTAAGTTTTCTTAAACGACTTGTTTTTGCTTAATGGACAATAATAAAATACAATAAATAGGCCAGGCACAGTGGCTCACACCTGTAATTCCAACATTTTGGAAGGCTGAGGTAGGAGGATTGCTTGAGCCCAAAAGTTTGAGACCAGCCTGGGCAACATAGCAAGACTTCAACTCTATAAAAAAGTCAAAAATTAGCCAAACATGGTGGTGTGCACCTGTTATCCCAGCTACTCAGGAGGCTGAGGTAGAAGGATCGCCTGAGCTCAGGAGGTCAGGTCTGTAGTGAGTTGTGATCATGTCACCGTACTCCAACCTGGGTGACAGAGTGAGATCCCAACTTGAAAAAAATAAATAAAATAAAATCTAAAAATCTGCAATTCAAACTAAATAAAGTCACAAAACAATAAGGTTCAAATTAACATTAATGTAATGAGCTTATAACCAAAATTGTGAAAAAAGTCTATATATAAGATTGTCATTCAAATGAAAACAAAAAAATTATAAATTTCTTAAGACAACTTAAGGATTCAAAGAATATACCATGGTCTTTCTGTTTGAGAAACATTGCCTTGGTCCAGAGGTCAGCAAACTATGGCCCACAGGTCAGTCTGACCTGTTCCCCGCTTTATAAATTAAGCTTTATTGGAACACAGCCACATTCGTGCATTTATTTATTTTCTATAACTGTTTCCACACTCCAGTGGTTAAGTTTAATACTTGAGACAGAAACTGTATATGACCCCCAAAGTCTAAAATATTTACCATCTGGCCCTTAACCAAAAAAAGTTCCAACCCCTACTAATAGACCAAGAAAAGCTTTGGAATATTTTTTAAAACAACAATAACATCATGAGCTCAACTCTGTAAAGATTAAAATTTTGAAAATAATTATGCGAAGTCCTGAGGTAATAAGAATCCGATTTAAGTCAATAGCATAAAAATGGAAATAAGGGAATGGGTATAGGAGTCATTGCCAAACACAACATGGAGAGGAATAGAGAAACAGGATATTGAATTCTGAATATGTAATCAGATTCTTTCAAGGGATAAGAATGTGTTCAGCCTTGTATCCTGGTTAATAATCAAGATCTTGACTTGTCATGCAATTCTTACCTATCTCACCATCTTAATCACTGACTTTACATATTATCTTTTTTTTTTTTTGAGTTGGAATCTCAATGTCACGCAGTCTATAGTGCAGTGGCACTCTCACGGCCACCCCAGCATCAACCTACTGGCCTCAGGCAGTCCTTCCACCTCAGCCTTTCAAGTAGCCTAAACTACAGGCGCATGCTACCACACCTGGCTAATTTCTAAATTTATTGTAAAGATGAGGTCTAGCCAAGTTGCCCAGGCCGTTCTTGAATCCGTAGGTTCAAGCAATCCCTTCACCTTGGCCTCCCAAATGCATACCCTCTTATATGTAACTGTTCTTTGCTTTTGTTCTATCGCCCAACCTATTAAAATAATAGTAGAAACTTCACACATAAACAACTTGACCTAAATGTCTTTCAATCCCTGGCACCTGGTTCAGTGTCCAGAAGATACTAGACTCACAAAACTTCAAGGATGGTGTTGATAAAGACGTTTATCTCAAACTAATGGTGTAGATCTCACCCAAATAGGAGTCACTGAACTCGATGGTATCATTCAAAATTTCTGCATAAATTTATGAAAATAAAAAAAGTTCATAATGCACACAATGTACTTTCTATGACTTATATAATGTGTCTTCTGTGATAACTAAAAGTTGTTTAAAGATATACTTGCTTAATTGCCCAAAAAGCTATTAAAGTATCAATTTCTTGAAAAACTGGTCAAGGTAGTGTCAGATGTGTAGACAAAGTCCATACCTATTTTTTTCTGAACTGATGACTTTTTAAGTCTCTTAAAGAGAACAAGAAAAAACGCTTTAAAACATCAGAATAATAGGGGTAGCCTAATTAAAATGAAATTTAAAACCTTGCTATGTGTTAGTAACTAGCCAAAATAACTATCTATTTTAAGGAACTATCTGTAATTTCCCCAGCTCTGGCATTTTTAACAGTCAGAGGTCAGCATTTGGAATGAGATTATAATGTTCCCTTGCACTCTCTCTATTTTCATTCAAACCACCACTTGTGGAAACTAGCCCATCAGTAATGGGCTTTTGTTTAAACTATTTGTTTGTTTTGTTTTTTTGTTTTTGAAACAGGGTCTAGCTCTGTTGCCTAGACTGGAGTGCAGTGGTACAATCATAGTTCACTGCAGCCTCAAACTCCTGGGATCCAGTACTCCTCACTCAGTTTTGGAGTAGCTTGGACTTAGAGGCTCACCCCACCATACCTGGCTAATTATTTTTGTCTCACTGGGTTGCTTAGGCTGGTCTTGAACTCCCATCTTCAAGCAGTCCTCCCACCTCGGCCTCCTAAAGTGCTGGGATTACAGGTGTGAGCCACCACATCTGGCCTTGACTAAGCTTTATATAACGTTTTTCTTAGTCTGAAGACATGACAAATGACCCAATTCAACAAAAATTTATTGAGAACTGCTACGTATGGTCCCTGTTCTCAAGGATCTTACAGTTTAACAAGAAAATCTCTGAGAGTAAATTGAAAATCTATTTGTCAGTAACAATCTCCCTTTGGTATTTGCTGATAAATGTATATGAAAATACAAATAATATAAGTATATGCGAATATATACACATTCACTTCAACACCGAGAGAAAAGCAAAATGCTACCCAACTGGAATTCTAACAAAGAAATATTGGTGCTCCCTTTTTATAATAATTCTAACTAACATTTATTAAGCAATCACTAAACACCAACTATGGTGTTATATTGTGTATATAGAGGTCTTACATATGTTATCTCATTTAATCCTCACAACTTTGCAAAGAAAACATAGTGATTGCCTTTATATAGAAGGAGAGACAACTTTGGGAGGCTGAGATGGGAGGATGGCTTCAACCTAGGAGTTTGAGACCACCCTGAGCAACACAGTGTGACCTCATTTCTACAAAAAAAATTTTTTTTTTTTAAATTAGGCATGGTGGCACATGCCTGTAGTCCTAGCTACTTGGGAGGCTGAGGCAGAAGGACTGCCTGAGCTCAAGAAGGCAAGGCTGCAGTGAGCTGTGATGGTGCCACTGCACTCCAGACTGGGCAACGGAGCAATACACTGACTCAAAAGAGTAAAAAAGGAACGTAAAACAAAATCAAACCAGCTAGTCTCAGTTCAATCAGGTGGCAAATGACAAAGACAAGATCCATCAGATCTCTCTGATCTCAAAGTCACGTTTAACTGCCTCCTCCGTGCCTCACTGTGTCATCTGGGGCCAGTAAGACAGGTTCTAGCAAAAGAGCTATTACCCTGAGATTTTTTCCCTTGGAGTCTGTTCTCTTGCTTCTCTGTGCTCTGCTGGTCTCTTCCAGACACATTTGTACCAGAAAATGTGCCTTCCTGGAAAGCCAATCATACACACCTAGCAGATATTTGACCATTCCCTCAGCCCTCTGCTATAGAAAAACTGCTATCCTATATGCCTTTTTGGTAAAGACTTCTAACCTCCTCCCACTTTCACACTTGATTCTGAAAGGAATCAGTGTTCTTCTAGAATTAGCAGTGCCATATTAATTTAGACCAAAAAGCTGGATATGAGAATCTAACAGCATTGCTTCTATACTAAAATTGACTGACACCCAAACTTACCAGAAGCCAAATCCATTTCTGGAAGGGTTGTCCTCCTCCTGGGCCCTTTCAGAGCATCGCTCTAGGTCCCTGCAGGCCAGGCCCCACCCACTCTAACACACCTACCATACCCTTGTTACCCTTGTGGTTATTCCTCATTAGTGTGTTAAACTGCAGAGACCAAGTTTTTCCAGCCCCTCCCTTCACTCTAAAAAGAGACTTAAGGGCAAATAATTGTTTTTATTGCTCTTTACAAACCCCTGATCTCTGGGCAAAATCAGAAAATCCTTGATAAAGGGTCCCACTTACAAAGAAGGAATGAATGACTTTTTGCCTTTCCTCTATATGTCTTTTGTAATCTTCTCTCTTATTGGAAAGATTGGTCCTCAACCAATTTTCTGTCCCTAGTATGTGAATACGTTTAATTAATACAACCTTAGACACGCTAATATATTTTCGTCATACATCATTCAATTGGCAGAGAACTAGTCTGACAAACAAAAGTACATCTGTGTGTATGAATAAGAAGATGCCAGGAGATTTCTCTACCAGAATAGAGGTTCTCAGATTTGTTTGTTTGAAGACAGCATGGAATTCTAGAAAATAAAGACTGACCTATAGAAGGGGCATCTCTTCCCTCTGAAATTCATTTTTTAGTACATAATTCATGTTCAGCTCTGTGCTAGGAACCATGTGGACTGGTTCATTATGTGGACTAGCAGACCATGTATTATGTGGACATCTGTGAACAGATATACAAAAGCAATGAAAGTCCTAAACCTCAGGTATTTGAGCTGAAATTCAAGTGATTCATGCTGGGCCATCTCCAAACAAAAATCCCCAAAACCCAAGTAAATTCCTGCAAATGTATCCATCTTATCAGTTTTTCTGAAAAATTATTATTTTTTTTTTTTTTGAGTCAGTGTCTCATTCTGTTGACCAGGCTGGTGTGCAGTGGCACTCCTGGGCTCAAGCGATCCTCCAACCTCAGCCTCCTGAGTAGCTGGGACTATAGGAGGGTGCTACCATGCCCAGCTATTTTTTTTTTCTTTTTTTAAATTTTTTTCCTTTTTGTAGAGACAGGATCTCTATGTTGTCTCAGCTGGTCTCCAACTTCTGGGCTCAAACAATCCTTTCATCTCAACCTCCCAAAGTGCTGGGATTACAGGCATATGCCACATGCCCAACCTGAAAAATTCAATTCTAAAAGCTAAAAAGAAATTCATGATGTCATGGAATTTCCCTGGGATGCAGAGATTTATCTCAGAGTCTTGGTGATATCTTGATTTCTGTTGGTAAATGTGTTGCAAGTGATGCTTACATTTGCTTCAGAACACTTCTAAGCAGATTGCCCAGCCTTTTCTTTTTTACAACTGCTTTTTCACCTATGACTTATGTCACCACATCAATCATTCTAGATCAAAAGATTTCATGTATTTTTTTATCCAGGAAACCCATTTCAAAGATGAATTTTTCTGGGCATGACATTTACTTATTAGAATGTGTCCTATAAAGAAGTCTTCTCGTCTACCAAACCCAGCGCTATTAATTATAGTCTAGGGCTGACTGTAATAATTAAAAATTCTTTAGAAGTTGTTTATATCATTTTAAAAATAATTACATGTTCATGACATCATATATATATTGGCTCCTATATTCTGCTGATTATGCTTTCAAGAGATTCTCAGATGTGAATTCTATAAAGTATATCTGGGTCTTGTTTATTTATTCATTCAATAGCTGTGAACTTTTTTATTTCATTTGAAATTTACTTTTTTTCATAACCATCTCACTTGGAAAGAAATATCATTTTTCATTTTAGCACTTTTATATAAGAAGTTTAAAGCTCCAAAATTTGATTCCAATTTAAAATCGCAGGCTTAAATGACCTATGTTCCTGATAATGGTAAAAAAGAATCACATATCTAAAATACCCAAGACATTAATAAGTAAAATTTTTCTATTCAAAATCTAAATCATATAGCTCCTGGGCTTTATTCTGGTGTGTGGCTTGCTTACCATGGCTTCTTACGCTGTCAAAAGAATCCTCTGCTGCTTCAGTTTTTTGTTGTTTTTTTTTTACTTTCTATCATTTCAGATGCTGGATTATGAACAAGCACCTAATATTGACCTCAGTATTGGAGTTAAAAACCAAGCTGATTTTCACCACTCAGTTGCTTCCCAATTCCGAATGCATGCAACCCCTGTGAGAATTCAGGTTATTAATGTGAGGGAAGGACCCACATTCCATCCAAATTCTATGACTTTTAGTGTGCGGGAAGGAATAAAAGGAAATTCCTTATTGAATTATGTACTTGGCACATATACAGCCGTAGATTTGGACACAGGAAATCCTGCAACAGATGTCAGGTACTGGAAACACTTCATGTTAGTGTGGCATGATTCTGCTCAGCTAGTACATGTGGGTTGTAACACGTTTGGAGTTTTGTTTTGCTTTTCTTACTTGTTCGTTTTAGGAGACTATTACGTCATTTGCGATCTTAGAATTTTACTAGTGTTGTAGAGACTGCAAGGGCTCCAATTGGTTATAAAAGTGTGTCCAGGGAGCAATTCTAAGATCAAAGAGTCACCTAAATTACTCTAAAAGTCTCTTTGATCTTTTGTGGTCAGTTTGTACCATCCTGGACCTGAACTGATTAAGCCATATTGTAGACCATAAGACATCATAAAAGTTGAGTCATTGCTTGTTTACTTCAACCTGTGTTATCTCTGACTTTGAGACTAATTTCCACCCTCTGCTTAACCTAAGAGGAAAAAACCAATGGAAGAAGCTAAAAATAGGTGTTTTAGAAATTTGCTAAGCATAAAGAGAGTCAGAACAGGAGAAACAGAAGGGCAGGCATTAGGGACACTAGGGGCATAGATTACACATGAATCAGAATTATATAAGATGTTCTGGAAGTAACTACAGTGAAATGTATAGATCTTCTCTGTAGCCTTCCCTTCTCCATCTCCTTTTATTTCAATATTTTTGGAGTAAGCAGTCTATTAACTTATAATTTACTTGATGTTAACGGTTTTTATTATCAAGTCAGCTAACAAGTTGACAGACTCAAAAAAATTATGAAGTCTGTCAGTGTGGAAAAGGATGTTCAATAAAAGAGCTGATGACTCAAAATCTTGCATGGTAAAGACAAGATCTTCTTCCAGTTAGGTAAAGCACTTTAAATCCATTATCTGTAGCAAGATCCAGATAGACATGCTGAAACAGAGGATATCACAAGCCTCTGAACAGGCAGCCAGTGAGGATATCTGAAACCAATATGCCTGTAAATGTGCAAGAAGCATCCTGAGTATACCACACATGAAAATAAATAAGCAATATTTGTTTTGAAAATTAATAAAAATATTTGATGATGCTATGGTTTAATAAATAGACCTGAAATAAACTGATGCATTTATTATCAGTTATATTAAGAGGTAGAAGAGTAAGAATGAAACTTTGTTATGATGTGAATCTGTACATTAATATATTACTGAATTTTTATTGCCATATACATTTTATAAACCAAGACAATTATCACTACAAAACACAATATATATTTACCACATTGCAGATCTTATATAATTCTAAAGTACTAACTTTTGTAAAAGGATAATGGTGAACTCTTTTATTTTAAAACAGGTATATCATTGGGCATGATGCAGGCAAGTGGCTAAAAGTTGATTCAAGGACTGGTGAAATACAATTTTCTAGGGAATTTGACAAGAAGTCAAAATATATTACCAATGGGATATACACAGCAGAGATCCTGGCTGTAGATGGTAAGAAAATCTATTTTCAATATTTTAACAAAATGATTACTATTTTATTAAATGTTATAAATATTACTGTAATGCTGATATTTGAGTGACTCAAAATTTATCTTTTAATGATGTACAGAAGACTTATGAAAAGCTCTAAACTAGATCAAGAACTGAATTCAATTACACTTGCAACTATAATTTATTCGTAAGCCATAATTTAGTTTACCTACTTCCAAAAAAGAAATATATGTGGCTTACAGCATAAAAGCTAAAATATATATAAATAATCTCTGTTTATAGCCTAATATCTTGAGTATGGCTAATCCTACTTGTAGAGTATGTTAGAAATGTTTACTTAAAGTAAGTGTTACAAGCTGTGCACAAAGTTCATCGTGTGATGACCTGAGGTGCAGGGAGGGAAATGGTAGTGTCCCCAAGAACATAGTTATTTTAGAGCCACTAAAATGCAATGCCAATGAAAGGCCTGTGTAAGTGTTGCTCGATTAGATACCTTGTCCATAGTGAGATGCATAGACCAAGAAAGCATAAGGTCATTCCAAATATAAGATTCAAATTTAAAGTCCTAAGTGCAGATGCACTGAATTCACTTGTGAGTGACACTTCTCCCGTGAGAAAATCGATTAAGCATTTCTCCTGGTGAGTGGCAACAGGACTTTATTTATCAATAGTTAATGATTCTACAGAGCAGTGCCTAGGAAACCAGCAGCTACAGAACAAAACAAGAGAGAAAGGTCAGGAACCAGGAAAGAAAGGGAAAAATAGGTGTCCCAGATACATGCCTATATAAGATAGATACTGTAGGTTTGCACCGAGTTTATATCTGACTGCTACAGTAGCCAAACAAAAAGAAATATAAACAAACAAAGATTCAAAAAGAAGAGCATGATACAACCAAGGCAATTACAGTTCGTACATCCTGGGCTTCATCTTATGGCTGTCACTTTTAATACCTGGGACAGTTACATAAATAATATCACCTTATTTATTATGAATATTCCAGAAGGCTTGTTTCTTTTCTTTCTTCTTTCTCTTTCTCTCTCTTTTTTTTTTAAGTTGAGGTCTCACTGTCACTCAGGCTGAGTGCAGTGACATAATCATGGCTCACCACAGCCTCAAAGTTCTGGGCTCAGATGATCCTTCCATCAGCCTCTGGAGTAGTTGGGACTATAGGAGTGTGCCAGCATGCCTGGTTAATTTTTAAATTTTTTTAGAGATGAGGTCTCACTATGTTGCCAAGGCTGGTCTTGAAATCCTGGGCTCAAGCAATCCTCCTGCCTTGGCCTCCCAGAGTGCTGAGATTACAGGCGTGAGTCACTGCACCTGGTCCAGAAGGTCTGTTCCTAAAATGCATTCCAACCACATTAAACGTACCCTATGTTTACATGTTAGTGATATGTGAAATCTTCAAAGACTAGAATAAAAATGAGTCATTTTAAAGTTAATAAAAAATGAGTCATTTCAAGTGAATCAATTTTATCAAAATGAACAAGAGGAAACTGAAAACAAAGCTCATTGTTTGTTTACCAAAGCAAAGTATCTGCCCTGGCACCCCAGATGGTTCAAGAGAGTCTGTTCCAGAATGCTCAGTCATCAGGAGAAGAGGCAGAGTTCTCAGAATAGCAGACTTTATTGGGGAGCAAATGCTGTGAACAATAGCTTGAACTTTGGTTGCCAGTCACAAGGCAATAGTAAAGCTGCTGAGAATCAGAGAACGACATATTAAACAGTCTGTGGGATAATCCAACGTCTCCCTAATGAAAGATGAAGTGAAATAGACTCTTGTCTAGAAATTCCAATGCTGAATAGGGTAAGAGAACTTACTATACAAAATCATGTAGGACATGGATAGGTTTTTTAGTTCATTATTATTCAATTAACTCATTGACTCGACTACTTAGGCAAATAGAAAACATCTTTCAAAGAAACGTATTAATTTGTCAGAAAAATGACCTTATAAACTACCCTGGAGATGACAATGTTCTAGTTTACAAGTGAAAAAGCTAAGCCTCTTTGCAAATTTTTTTTAAAAATTTTTTCTTCACTGCAACAGAACGTCAAGTAGAAAAGTGTACTAAAAGCCTGGACTGCTAATATCTTCTGCCCTTTCTAATAAACTATACTAACGAAAAATTTGTTTTGAGTGGATTAGGAAAAAACCTAATAGATTTATATTTGTTTACAGAAGTGCCATTTCAGAGAGACATGGTATCTAATGGAGGGAATTAATGTCACAAGTGAAAAGAGAAAGAAAAAAAATACACATACAATTATTTAATTTAATTGTGGTTATTTCCACATACAAGGTTTCATTGGGCATCCCAAATGGAAGGCTGTAAGTTGGTCTAGGGGTCTAACTTATGGGGACAGGGTGAGACTAGATAGCAGTAAACCTTCTCTGAGGAAGGACACTTAATTTTGCATCTTAAGTTGTGTAGGAATTAGCAGAATGAAATAAGGATGAAAAACACTTTAGGAAGAAGGCACAGACTGTAACAAGCATTCTAAGCAAGGAAGAAACTTGTTCAAAGAACTCAAAAACAACCACTGTGGCTGGAAGGTAGCACACAAAGGCAAGAGTGGCTTCAGGTCGCCGAAGTAGGCAGGAACCTGTCGCACCTCACAAGTCGTTCTTAGACTCCGGTATGTGGTGGCATCATCAGGGAATATGAGAAAGAATTTTCTCCCTGACACCATTTACCCCAACTCCCAAGACACTTTCTTGTTTCAGATGGCTTTGGAAAAACGGCTACAGGAACCATATGTATCGAAGTTCCTGATATCAATGACTACTGTCCAGACATTTTTCCTGACACAAGCTACATCTGCGTTGCCTCTCCATCTGTCCTCATCTCTGTCAGTGACCATTCTTATGGGTCTCCCTTTACCTTCTGTGTTGTTGACCAACCACCAGGAACAGCCGACATGTGGGATATCAGATCAGAAAATGGTAAGTGGGGATATAAACGTGCTCATATTTTAAGTTCAAAAAGCAAAACAATGACCAAATCAGTAGTCATTTGGTAGTATTTTCTATCTCTTATAATTCTTGCCATATTTACATTAGATGAAAAATATCTTATGTGCACACACAGGATATTTGCAAAAAAATTTGAACTGAAACAAACGTCAAAATGTTTCATCATTACTATAATTACAAATAGTAGTATATAAATACCAGTTTATCCAGCATTTTACATAGGTAGGGCATGTAACCAATGTCTGATCAGTTTAAAATAAACAGAACTCTTGACCAACTCAAGAGTTAAGGATGTCACAATTCCCGATTATGAATAATTTCAGGTAAGTCACATAGATGTCTCTAAAACTCAGGTATCCCATAGATACATTTACACATTTTCTACTCAGGAGCACATAGGATCAATGAAATTGTTTTGAACAAAAACTATGAATTCAAACTTATTTCTAAGTTTAAAATTTTAAATCCAAATTGCCCAGTATTAGAGAAATAACTAAGAAAACTATGGAACATGTTTTTAAGAAGTGGTACCACACAGCCATTAAAGTTAGAATTGTACAAAATATATAGATACAGAGGAATACATAAACCACAGATAGTAAAGTGAAAAACAGATCCCCAAGTAGTATGTGCATGTGTACTGACTGTAGCTACATAAAAATGAATGTCTGACATTGATAAAAACAAAGAGTAAACTTCAGATTACATATCATTTTCTCTCCTTGGGCTCTTTTTTTCTGAAATGTTAAAAATGTATGTTAGAAAACAAAATGCTATGAGAGGACCTTATTTTGGCTAAGATAGCTCCACAATCTCAAATTCATTTTGGGGCAATAGGGATGATTTCATGGGGTAGGGGGCTTCAGGCAGACTGCAGGGTTAAAGGGGAGAAAATACTGCCCATCTCTCTGAGGCCACCAAGCTCCTCCATCGACAGAAGGGAGGAGCATCAATATGATGCAGGGGAAATGCCACCAATAAAAACTTAGTCAAAGGAGGAAATTAGGCAATTTGTTTTTAACCATCAAACCTTTTCACTCTTTTCAACCAAATCACTTTAATATTTTAAAAGGTTAAGCACATTAAAGCAATTCCATTAAAATCAAGACAACTCTGAATTCACCTTCTCCTATAAAGTGGAATACCCCATTCTTAAATAATAACTGCTAGCCACTTTTTTCCTCATTTAGATCCTAGATAGTATGATTAAAAATATAAGAAAAAGGCCGGGTTCCATGGCGCAGCCTGTAATCCCAGCACTTTGGGAGGCCAAGGCAGGTGGATTGCCTGAGCCCATGGGTTCGAGACCTGCCTGGCCAACTTGGCGAGACCTCATCCCTAGATTAAATCAAAAAAATTAGCCGGGTGTGGTAGCGCGCGCCTGTAGTTCCAGCTACTTGGAAGGCTGAGGCAGAAGGATCACCGGAGCCCAGCAGGTGGAGGCTGCGGTGGCCGGGAGCGGCCACTGCACTCCAGTCTGGGCAACAGATTTAGACTCAAAAAAAAAAAAAAAAAAAAAAAAGAAAAAAAAAAGAAAACAGAAAACACGGTAAAAGAAAAAATAATAAATATAAATTATGACTTTTATATTTCAAAATAACAAATGAATTTTTGTATATATTTTAAAGTTGAATATATAAACAATTGTGGGATTTTGTTGTATATTTTTCAACCTTTAAAAATGTTTTTAGTTTTATTTATATCAATAAATACATATATACTATTATGAAGTGCATAGCAATTCATTGGTCATTTGGTTAATTTTCAGATTTCTCCAGTTATAAATTACATAGCAGTAACATCTTTATGTGGACACATTAACTATGTTTCAAAAAAGTGAAAATAATTTTTTTCTAACATACAAAATATGATTGTTTTTAATGGGTAAGCAAAAATTTTTGAAAAATAAAAGGTTGCCAATTTTACAAAAGGTTAATATATTTAGTCTTCATATCATTTAACCAGTATGAACCTCTTTAAAGTCTAATAGCTAGTCAAAGAATATGAACATAGATTCATAAATGCATATAGGTAACAAATACTCCAATTAAGTATTCAATCATAGGATAAAAATATGAATAAAAATATAATTATTATGTCTATTAAGTTGACAATTAAAATGAAAATCTTTAATTTGAAAAACATGCAATGAGATAGACATTCCTATGCATCACTAGTGTGTATGCAAAATTCCCTTCATAAAGAACTTGCAAAACATTTTACAAGTCTTAAAACATTTATTTTCTTTGATCTAGTAATTCCACTTCTTGAAATCATTCTTTAAAAAAATGAGTGCAGAATTTTTATGAAAGACAATACTCTTTTATTTTTGTTAAATATGAAAACAATCTCAACATATTATAGGGACACTGAGCTAATTGACATGATATAGAATACACTCACTAATAACAATGTCAGGCAGAAGGATTGCCTGAGCCCAGGAGGTTGAGGCTGTGGTGAGCTGTAATCATGCCACTGCACTTCACATGCGCAACAGAGTGAGACCTCAACTTAAAAAAAAACAAGCTGACAAAATCTCTTTAATGATTTTGTAAAATAAATGATTATATTTTAGTAATGACTGTATAAAGTAACATTTAAATTATATATAAAGATTATGAGATAAACTATTTTTAAAAATAATATATATAATAAAGACTGGACCTTCTTAAAAAGTACTTACCTGGCTGGGCTTGCTGGCTCAGTCTGCAATTCCAGCACTTTAGGAGGCCGAGGTGAGTGAATTGCCTGAGCCTCAGGTTCCAGACCAGCCTGGAGAACTTGACTAGACCTCATCTCTACAATAAAAGCATTAGCTGGGCTTGGTAATGCATGCCTGTAGTTCCAGGCTACTTAGTAGGCTGAGGTGGAAGGATCACTGGAGCCTAACAGATTGACGTTGGGGTTTCTGTGAGCATGACACTGCACTCTAGCCTGGGGATGAAGTGAGACTATGACTCAAAAAAAAAAAAAAGTGGCCATTTCTGGCAAGCTGGTGATGGGGCAGTTTAGACTGTGAGAGTCTCCGCAAACGCAAGTGTCTATAAAGATTCTCTGCATGAGTGGGCATGTGCTGGTGGGTGAGTGAAGGTGGGTGAGTGAAAGTCCATATGAGAGGAGACTTGGGTTCATGCACCAGGGGATCTCCTCTGGAGGTCACTGCAACCCCCTACCACCTGGAGATTAGATCCCCAAGTGCACAGGATTCAGGACTCTCCTGAGAAAAGCTTGCTGAATTCAGCTGATCCTCATCACTTGGAGCCTGGCCCACAACATCACCTGTGACAGCAAAGTGGCTGGAGCCTGCGATCAGTGGAGAGAGATGTTGGGGAGAACTGGAGAGGAGCCCCACCACCAGTGAGGGGCGAGGAAATGCTGGCCAGAGCCATTTTCTCTGTCCTGGGACCAGGCAGAGACCTGCATTGCCCGGTTCTACCCAGCCTCCAACCTGGGACCTAGAGGTAACCTCATCAAACTTGGATGCTCCTGGAGAGACAGATGCCCCTCCCCCATGCTACATCGGACACAGACATGTCAGATCTGAGGGAGACTAGACAGGCAGCAAGCTGAGGGGTAAACATATACCACCCCATTGCATGGACAGATTGTAAGTCAGGGGGGAGTGGGTTTGAAGGAATCTACACACCTGTCAATGGATACTGAGATCTGCAGATACTTTCTGAATCACAGCTCCCTCCTCAGTTAAATCTCAAAACTGCAAAAGGTACAATCCCTACAGTCCAGCTTCAGAACTGATCAAAGCCAGAGGATCCATGTAAGGAAGAATAGGAGACTGAGCAAACAGAAGTAAAAGCTACCCCCTCCCTCACAATCCCTGAACATCAGAATTAAAGAAGAGGTTAAAAAAAAAAAAAGGACAGAGGAAAATCTACACAACTGAAGAAAAACCAAGAGAAGAGTGTGGGTCCCATACAGACCCCTGGGAGGTCAGCCACTGAGAACACAGCTTCAGAATGCAAAACGTGAAGAGCCCCAGAGTGACTAATCTCAAACCACAAACCCAGATATCAAGACATTAATAGAGAGAATAAATAGAATTGAGGAGAGACAAGAGGAAAAAATGAAGGAGTTGATAACTGAGATAACATTAATAAAAAAATACAGTGAATGAAATAAATAACAAACTGATAAGCATGGAAAGCATTAGCTGGGCGTGGTAATGCATGCCTGTAGTTCTGGGCTACTTGGAAGGCTGAGGTAGAAGAATCGCTGGAGCCTAGCAGGTCAACAATGGGTTGCCGTGAGCATGCCACTGCATTCCAGCCTGGGAACAAAGTGAGACTCTGACTAAAAAAAGTGGCAATTTCTGGCAAGATGGTGATGGGGCAAGTTAGACTGTGAGAATCTCCACAAAACCGAGTGTCCATAAAGACTCTCTGCGTGAGTGAGCATGTGCCGGTGGGTGAGTGAAGGTGGGTGAGTGAAAGCCCATCTGAGGGTAGACTTGGGTTCATGCACCAGGGATTGAAAGAATCTCAGAGCTTGAGGACCAAAATAGGGAACTAACCCAAACTGTCAAAAACATAGAAAAGAAGCTTAAAAAGACAGAGCAAAACCTTCAAGAGTTGAGCGATTATTTCAAGAGGCTGAACCTAAGATTAATTGAACTTCCTGAGGCAGAAAGAGAGACAGAAAACACTCTGGAACAAACATTCCATGAAATCATCCAAGAAAACTTCCCTCATCTTATCAGTAATGCGACCATTCAAACACAAGAGATTCAGAGAACCCCTGCAAGATGACAAATGAGTAGACTAACTCTTAGACACATAGTAGTTCACCTACACAATGTAGGTATAAAAGAAAAACTCCTAAAGGCAGCAAGAGAAAAAGGTCAGACTACCTACTGGGGAAGACCAATTAGAAAAGCAGCAGACTTGTCTACAAAAACCTTTCAGGCTAGTAAAGCTTGGAGCCCAATCTTCAAAGTTCTCAAAGATAAATAATTTCAACCAAGATTACCTACCCAGCTAAGCTAAGCTTCATCAGTGATGGAGAATTAAAATCTTTCCCAGACATTAAATCCCTAAGAACTTATGTGACCTCCAGACCAGTTCTACAAGAAACACTTAAGAAAGTATTAAACACAGAAGAAAGGAAAAAAAGAATAATAATGTCCTTCACAAGAATGCAGGAAAAACATTGAAAACATACATGAATCAACCCAAAAATCAAAAGAAGGAAAACAAACAAATAGCAACAACAACAACAAACTATAAGAACCTCATGACAGGGATAAACTCTCATATTTCAATAATTAGCCTAAATGTGAATGGACTAAATGCACCATTGAAAGGACATAGCATGGCAAAATGGATAAAATATTATGAGGCAACAATATATTGTCTCCAAGAGACTCATCTCATTAGAAAGGACACTCACAGGCTCAAAGTTAAAGGATGGAAAACAAAATTTCAGGCAAATGGAACAAAAAAGAAAGCAGGAATCTCAATCTTAATATCAGACAAAATACCTTTTAAGCTATCAAAAAAGATACAGAAGGTCACTACATAATGATAAAAGTTTCAATCCATCAACAAGAAATACCCATTCTAAACATATATGCACCCAACATAAAAGCACAAACTTTCATAAAGTAGCTTCTAGGCAAACTTAAAAAAAAGATATTGACTCTAACACTAACATAGCTGGGGACTTAAATACCCAACTCACAACCCTAGGCAGATCATCAAGACAAAAAATCAACAAGGAGATCCAGAACCTCAAAGTTACACTGGACCAAATGGACTTAACTGATACCTGCAGAACACTCCACCCAACAACCATGGACTATACATTCTTCTCATCACCACATGTAATGTACTCTAAGATAGACCACATCCTTGGCCGTAAATCAAGCATAAACAAATTTCACAAGATTGAAATCCTGCCATGTACCTTCTCAGACAACAGTGGAATAAAAATAAATATCAACACCAAAAAAATTACCCCAAAACCCACAAACACATGGACACTAAACAGCATGATGCTAAGCTACCTCTGGGTCAACATGGAAATCAAAACAGAGATTAGAAGATATCTGAAAACAAGCGATCACGAGGAAACAACTTACCAAAACCTCTGGGATGCCATGAAAACAGTACTAAGAGGGAAATTCATATCCCTACGAACACACATGAAGAAAATGGAAAGATCACAATTTAATGGCCTAAAAATTCACCTAAGGGAGCTAGAAAAGCAAGACAACCAAAATCCTAACTTCAGCAGGAGAATCCAATTCACCAAAATAAAAGCCCAAATTCAGGACATAGAAGACAAAAAAGACAGTACAAAAATCCATGAAACAAAAAACTGGTTCTTTAATGGATAAACAAGATTGATGGTCCCCTAACTAGACTGACCAAGAAAAAGAGAGAAAAAAATCCAAATAAACACAATCAGAAATGCAAAAGATCAAGTCACAACTCACCGTGAAGAAATACAAAAGATTATCAGAGACTACTACGTGCACTTATATGGAAACAAACTTGAAAACCTAAAGGAAATGGAGGACTTTCTGACATCACACAACCTCCCCAAGTTGAAACAAGAAGAAATTGAGACCCTAAATAGACCAATAACAATCCAGGATATTGACCATATCATAAGAAAACTACCCTCAACAAAAAGCCCCAACCAGATGACTGCCCAGCAGACTTCTACAAAACACAGAAGGAGGAACTGGTACAAATCCTATTGAAAGTATTACAGGCAATTGAGGAAGATGGAACACTCCCCAAATCATTTTGCAAAGCTAACATCACATTGGTACCCAAACCAGATAAAGATTCAGAACTACAGGCCAATATCCTTGATGAACATAGACACCAAAATTCTCAACAAGATCCTAGCAAACCAGATTCAACAACACGTCTCAAAAATCATCCACCATGACCAAGTAGGCTTTATCTCCAGAATGCAGGGCTGGTTCAACATTCATAAGACCATAAACATAATTAAATACCTCAACAGATATAAAAAACAAAAACCACATGATTATATCATTAGATGCAGAAAAAGCTTTTGATAAAATCCAGCATCTATCCTTAATAAAAATCCTTAAAAATCTAGGCATTGATGGAACATACCTCAAAATAGTAAAAGCTATCTATGAGAAACCCACAGCCAGCATACTGCTAAACAGACAGGAACTAGAATCATTTCCCCTGAAACTGGAACAAGACAAGGATGCCCACTCTCATCCCTCCTTTTCAACATAATTTTGAAAGTCCTAGCTACAGCAATCAGACTAGAAAAAAAATCAGGGGTATCCAAATAGGAAAAGAGGAAGTCAAGTTATCCCTCTTTGCAGATGACATGATTCTATACCTCAAAACCCAAGAGAATCTGTTAAAAACCTTGCACTGATATAGGACTTTGGCAAAGTCTCAGGAGTATAAAATCAATTTGCAAAAGACAGTCACATTTCTACACACTAACAATAAATAAACAGAAACCCAGATCAAAAGCACAGTCCCGTTCACAATAGCCAGGAAAAAAATCAAATACCTTGGCATCTTCCTAACCAGAGACGTGAAAGAACTTTACAATGAAAACTACAAAACACTGCTCAAAGAAATCAAAGATGACGCAAACAAATGGAAGAATATTCCATGCTCATGGATTGAAAGAATCAACATCGTTAAGATGTTCATCCCACCCAAGGCAATCTATAGATTTAACACAATACCCATTAAATTACCAGCAGCATTCTTCTCAGACTTGGAATCAACAATACAAGAATTCATATGGGAACATAAACGGCCATGAATCGCTAAAACAATCCACAAAAAAAAAAAAAAAGAAAAAAGAAAAACAAAGCCGGATGTATTACACTCCCAGACTTCTAACTTTATTTTAAAGTTACAATAATCAAATTAGCCTGGTATTGGTACAAGAACAGGAATATAGACCAATGGAACAGAATAGAGATTCTGGAAGCAAAACCTCAATTTCTCAACCAACTCATCTTTGACAAAGCCTCCACCACCAACCACTGTGGAGAGGAGAACCTATTCAGTAAATGTTGCTGGAAAAACTGACTGACTACATGCAGAAGATTAAAACAAGACCCCTGCCGATCCCCATACACAAAAATCAACTTCAAATGAAATCAAAGACCTAAAAGTAAAACCTCAAACTATAAGAACCTTAGGAAGTGCAGGAGACATCCTTATTGAAATTGGAACTGGCTACCAATCCCTGGTCAAAATCCCAAATGTCCATGACATAAGAGATAAAATAAGTAAGTGGGAACTCATCAAACTGACAAGCTACTGAAAAGTCAAGGAAACCATCAAGAGAGCAGGGAGATAGCCCACAGACTGTGAAAAATTATTTGCCAACTGTATGCCTGACAAAGGCCTAACATCTAGGATCTACAAGAAACTCAAACATGCTGAAATAAAAAAACAAACAGACCCATTATAAAGTGGGCAAAAGATATGAACAGACAGTTCTCAAAAGAAGACATAGGAACAGCCAACAGATACATGAAAAAATTCTCAGCCTTACTAGTCATCAAAAAAATGCAAATTAAAAACTACACTGAGATACAACCTAACTCCAGTCAGAATGGTCATCATCAATAACTCAAAAATTAAGAGATGCTGGAGAGGATATGGTGAAAGGGAACACTTCTACACTGTAAAACTGTGTGGCAACTCCTATAAGATCTAAAATTGACCTTCCATACCACCCCGCAATCCCTCTACTGGGAATATACCCAGAAGAACTCACATCACTCTATAAAGAAGATACCTGCACACATATGTTTGTTGTAGCAGTGATCATCATGGCAAGAATATGGAATAAACTGTGTTGCCCTTCATAAAGAACTGGATAAAAAAAATGTGGTACATATACATGATAGAATATTATGCAGTCATAAAGAAGAACAATGTCATGAACGTCACAGCAACCTGGATGGACTTAGAGTCTATAATACTGAGTGATCTTTCACAGAAACAAAGAACTGAGTATTGCATGTTTTCACTCATAAGCGAACCTTGAGCACCTATTGTAATACTATAAGAAAAGGATTGGCTGTAGTGGGAAACTGCAGGTGTGCTA
>CAUYQG010036462.1:0-15098 GCA_963574415.1 Tarsius wallacei | reverse complement strand
GACTGAGAGTGGGAAGCCATTTTTCATCTTGTTCGTAAACCCTGACACAATGATGAGAAAGTAGAAACTATGCCTTTGGAGAAATTCACACTTTAGGTAAAACTAATTTTACTGACTTTGTCTTTTCAGAAACAGACTTCCAGGTATCAGAGGTATCTCATAGTGGCAATCAAACTTGCCTAGAGTAAAGGGAATTTACAAGGCCTAAGACATCATGCATTGGGCAAGGACTGTAAAAGTCATGAAATTTGTAATTACAAAAGTTATGACCGCTCAGAGAGAGAGCAGGTAGAGATTCGATCTTCCGGTAAATTAAGCACTATCTAGGGGAAGCCAAGGATCCCCGAAGCTACCCACTGGGAATACTTAGGAGAAAAAGGGAAGTGCACCCTCCATTAGGTCTAAGGAATGTCCTTTGGGAAGAAGCAGGAGAATTATAATCCTTGTCACACCATTCTCTAGGGGCTATGATAATGTGGGCGAACATTAATGGGTCTCTGTGTCACAGGTTCTCCAAGACATCCACAGGTGGTCAATAAGGAAGTCACAGCAGTCACGTGCAACATCTAAGAAAAGGATTTAAGCCAAGATTTGGGGGGCTGCGTCACCACACTCACCTAGAGTGTAAGCCCACTCCCTGTCTCTGGGGGGGGGTACTTTTATTAAATAAATCTTTTCTTCTCTCACCTCTGTGTGCTGCAGTTCTTTGCATTTGTTCAGATTGCTGGGTTGCCAGCACGCACCTCCAGCTTGCCAGCCCTGGCAGTGCTACGTGGCTCACCTCGCCTCTCCACCCTCACCCTGTCCGGTCTGTACCCTACCAGTTGGGACTTTTATTGTTATAAGGAAACAGAAAGAAAAATAAAAGAATGAAGTTTTTTTTGTTATGTTGAATTGTGAGCATCTGTGGAATCCAAATGGATATGTGGAGTAGGCAGTTAGATGCAAAATCTGAAGCTTTGTGGAGGGCTTTAGGTAATGCTAAATTTGAGAGTCATCAATATATACATGGAAAGTTAACTGTTGGTTTGGATTAGATTGCCCAGGAATAATGCATGCAGTAGGAAGAGAAGAGGACAGAACCCAGGAGAAACCAACATTTAAAGAGTATACAAGAGAAGAGAAACTGTGACAGAGACTCAGAAGCAGTGGCCATGAGCATAGCCCATAGAATGCTGCTATGGAAATTTTCATCAGCCCAACATCCACAGCTGCCCTTTGAGACACATCAGATTATTTTAAGGTGCCAGTTAGATGATGTTTATGCTCTGTTGAAAGATTTTAATGACTCCCTACTGTCCTCAAAATAAAGACAATCTCCTCTATCAGGTGACATAGAGGTGCACTGTGGTTCGGAGCTACCTTCAATTTCAGCTTTTCTTCTCTTTGGTATGTAGGGCACGCTCTTTGCCCTCTCACCCCAGTATCCCAAATTTAGCCCATATCCACCATGTTCCCCATCAACTGTCAACTCTCATTCATTTTTCATGTCTCAGCCCAGACATCCTGTCCTCATGGAAACCTTTACAGAACTATCCAAGAATGGTTTTATTCCATCCGTCTGTGCCCTCATGGATTTCATCAGGAAGTAACATGTTACAAGCCAGTCTTGTAAAGAAGAATATGCAGGGAAATAAGGCACTGAGGACCAAGTGAACAGTTAGGAAATGGTACTAATCCAGGCCAAGGGGTGATGTGGATCTGGACTAGAGCACTGTTTCAGTGAGGGTTGCTTGGTTGCAGGTAACTGACACTAACACTGGATAACTTAAGCAAAACAAGAATTGTAGAAAAGATATTGATTAGTTCATTAATTCTATGGAACGGCTAGAGAAATAGGCTTGGAAATAGTGAGGAGTCAGAGATTGTCAGTCTCATGAGCTATAGGAATCTTCTCATCAAAGCACTCTACTGGAATGAAGTAACTACCACAGCTGTTGTTCTCTCTGCCACTTGCCTCAAACTCCAAAGTGCAAGATGAAACCATGGGATTGGCTTATCTTTTTTCTTTTTAAAATTTTTTATTTTAGCTGGGCTCAGTGGCTCAGCCTGTAATCCCGCGCTTTAGGAGGCTGAGGTGAGTGGATTGCCTGAACCCGTGGGTTCGAGACCCGCCTGGGCAACTTGGCGAGACCTCATCTCTACAAAAAATCAGCCGGACGTGGTAGTGCGTGCCTGTAGTTCCAGCTACTTGGAAGACTGAGGCGGAAGGATCCCTGGAGCCCAGCAGATCGAGGCTGCAGTGGCAGCTAGTCTGGGCGACAGAGTGAGACTCCAACTCAAAAAAAAAATTTTTTTTAATTTTAAAGATGTGGAGTACAATTTAGGGTTAGGTATATAAATGTTCATTATGCAGGTACCCTAATTGCTGAGGTGTGCCCCCTTTCCCACCCCTGGCAGATTCCCACTACTGTTGGCTTATCTTGGGCCACATGTCTGATTCTTTTGGGAAAGGAAGATTTTTTTTTTGAAACAGTGTCACCTGTGGACTATTACATCCCATGAAGACAAGTACCCCTCTAAAGAAAATGAAGAAATAAAGCAATTTTTAAAGGGAATGAAGGTTGCTTTCTAGGAGGGAAGTGTTTTTCAAAAGGAAATATCAAAACCTAGGAAGGTTGTTGTCAAAAGAAGATGGACTACATGCTAAGGAAAAATGAGTCACTCTGCAGGGTAGAGAGGTAGAAAAGGGACTTTATTACAGCCATTAAGAAGGTCCTTGTGATGATCTTACATGAGAATGCTGTCATGTTTAGAATGCAGTCTGCATTCCAGAAGAGAGGCACAGTCAAATTTTTCATTCAAGAGATTATACCCAAGGCTATTTAGTCACATTTTTAAATTTCACATTACCTTTGCTCCAAATTTTGTTTGTTGTAGGAATCAGACATAAAGGATGATGTGCAGTGATCTCCTGGAGACAAGGAACTAGTTCAACCAGTCTGGGAACTTAAAGAGCAGGTGTACTCCTTGGTGTGGAAATATATCAGTGGAGTTAATAGTGCCAAGTTTAACTTTAAAATTCATTTCTGAGGAAAGAGATGGGTAACCCCAAATTAGAATCTATGAGATGATCTTAGGAAAATAGTTCAATGCCAGGAGCCACTGACATGCAGAAGTTGGATTTCTGACCTAGGAATTCTGATGGGGCTGTGAGTTAGTTATGTGACTTAGAATGAGTATCTTAGTTTTCTTAACTGCAAACTGTTTTGATTAAATAAGATCCAAGGACTCTTCTTGACTTTGAATAACATCATCCAAACACACACATACACACATGTCAGATATTGGCCATTTTATTGCAAATTCTTCACTTCTTAAATTTTAGACCCAAAATGTTCCTTTTGTATTGCCTGGCTATCAAGTATAGATGGTAGAATTACCTGTCTCCAGAAAACTTGAGGTAGTCAAGCAAAACATTCAAGATGTTTGAACTCAAATTTAGTTTCCTAACATTTAATGTACAGATAAAGTGTGTCAGACAATGAATTGTATGCTGGCTGAAAAAATTTAACCTTATTCTAATAAGAAAATGTCACAGACAAAATATGTATGAAGCTAATTTGAAAAATAATTTTGAATATCTGACATTAGGTAGGAAATACACGTTAGTAATAAGTGACCTAACAGAGAGATAGAAAGTTGTAGAAAGATGCATATATGTTGTAACCTTGAATCTATTATTTCCTTTAAAGGTCTCTCCTTCAGAGTGACTTAGTCTCTCCAGCAAACACACTCAGTGCTCAAGAAAACCTTTATGATTACCTATGAATAGTGTAAATTATAGTATGTATCTATTAAAGAAATAAATATTTGCTCCAAATTGCTTGGTTCCACATCCCAGGGTAAATGCTGTCTTTGAATTATATCATAAATTGTGCCCAGGCATTATTTAAGAAGCTAAACTGGCCTGCACTGAAATATAGAATCATGTTACATGATTCAATTTATAGGGACAACTTGAAGAGAAACTTAAAGAAGCTACTCCCAGTCTCACCTGAGCACACAGCCCATCAAGCATGGCCACACCTGTCAGGGGAGATTGGAAAATGTTAAAAGAGGAGAAGGGTCAGATGTGCTAAATGATAACATATCAAAGCCAGGGAAATTGAAGCAAAGTTACACTCTGAGGGTGGACAGGAACAGAAATGAAAATTAGAGAACACGTCTAAGAACAGGCCAGATTGCACTGCATGATGTGTCCTGTGTGGACATATGGAGGATTGTGTGAGTGCTGTCCATGCAACTGAAGTAGCCGAGGCTTGTCGCGTCGGCTGTTAGCCATGCGGTGTCTGGTTCAAATTAGACTAAAATAATGGAATCTATGATAAAGTATCTTTACTTTTCTCTGTAAGGTCCCCCAAACTTGCTACACGTGGGTTGCAAAATTGACTCTTTACTTCCTAGAAATTAACACACAGAGAAAAAAAGAGCAGTTATAAAATTCACAGATCCATAAAAATAAATAAAGCAAAATGTTCTCTCTTTTCTATCCAAGAGAAGCAAATCTATATATAGTACTAAAATCCTAAAGAGGACATCATGTAATAGAATGTTTAACATTTTCAACAACATTTGTAAGGTATACGTACTGTTGAGTTTTTAAAGTCCTGTTTTATATAATATTCTTCTACTGTGTCTGTCCTTTCTGAAGGAGTTCTAATGCTGTGTAGCAGTCAGAATTTTTGTTTAAAACAGCACAGGAAAGACTGTACTACCTGGGTTATTTATGTGACTTCCTGTCCAGAGTCTGAATTGCTTAAGATCTAGAAGAATGTCTAATGTCTCCTCATTAAATAGACATGCAATTGTAACCACATCATTAGCCTAACTACTGACTCTGGTATAATGTAGATGTAAAGTTCTTTGGGATTCTTTGATGTTTGTGTACATAAACACAAACACACAAACACACACACACACAGAGTGAGAGAGTGAGAGAGCGAGAGTGAGAGAGAGCTTTTTCGTAAATTATAAAACATTATTAATAGGGTACTAGGGTCCTAATATTTATATATTCAGATTTTAGTTCCTGATGACTTGTAATTGTCTTTCCTGTGTCACGGGTCTGATGGTTAAAAGAGAGTCATTTTATAACTGACTTTCCCCACGATGCATGTCCTCACACTTACCCACGGGAAACTCAACTGCCACTTCCCACCCCCTCAGTCAGCTGTGCGCAATTCTCTTGCTGCCATCTCTCTCTGTCAGCTTGACGTCTTTCTATTCAATAGCATTTTTAGTATTGTCTGAAAACTTGGAAATGACACAGTGCACCCCTTCTTCCAGATTAATAAGTAAAATAAGAAATAAGATTCGTCCTGACAAGTATTTTGTACAACATTCATTAATACTTAAACGTCTTTAAAGAAACTTGTTTTTATTGTCATGGTGGATTTTTTTTAGTAGTCTCATGATAATTGAGATGGAAATAATTTTAGATTTACATGTTTGTTAAAATACTTTCAAAGGAAAAATAAAATTATAGTGTGACAAAAGATTGCATCTGAAGATATTTCAGGGGTCCTTTGGATGAACATTTTCCTGTGAAATAATCCTTACCAAAATGTCCCAAGATTGAAAAGGCTGCATAGGAGAGGGAGAAAGAGAGAGAGAGAGAGAGAGAGAACAAAGAGAGACAGAGAGACAGAGACAGAAATAAAAAAAGATACAGAGAAAGGTGAAGAAACTGAGAGAGGGAAAGAGAGAGAAAGAAAGAGAAGAGAGAAAGATGGAGGGAGGGAGAGAGAGGAATAAAGAGAGAGAGAGACAGAAACAGAGAGAGACACACAGAGAGAGTGCATGAGAGAGAGAGACAAAGAGGGAGAGAGACAGAGAGAGAGAGAGAGAGAGACTTAAAAAAACAAGGAGCCACCTTCAGCCTGCCTGCACTGAAGAAGGGCCAGCTCTGGAGTCTGTTCGGGGCTAGAGTGGAGCAGAGCAGAAGAGGTGAATTGCAAAGACTCTGGAAGTCTCCTCCTTTTCCTGAGTCAGTTGCTACTCCCTGCAGGGGTTGAGCGTGTCCCCCAAGGGTCCCTGGGGACCCGCTGCAAATGGTAGAAGTCTGCAAAGCCCTTCCTTACTTCACCTGTGCCTTGTTCAACCCTCTGAGAAGCACTGCAAAAAAAAAAAAAAAGCACTTCCCCACCTAACCTCTGCCACCCATCTAATTCAGGGAACTGGCAACTCAATCGACAATTTAACTGCAGTAGAGTCTTCCTAGAGAGGAACTGCCTCACCATTGGGCACATCCGCCCAGTTGACCCAAAGCGTTTGGGGCACGGTAAGTATCCAGGGCCCAGGACGGGCTTAGACTCCCCTGTCTGGGTGGCCATGTTCATCCTGTGTTACCTATATCTGGGAGGCTCCCCAAAATGCACGTGAAAGTGAATATTAAGGGTTAGTTAGCCAACAATAACAACAATTACTCCATTACAGTAAATATTTTATTAATTCAGCTATTTACAAATAACCAAAGTGGTTTTTTTTGTTTGTTTTGTTTTGTTTTTTTGAGATGGAGTCTCACTCTGTTGCACAGGCTGGAATGCAGTGACATGCTTACGACCACCGCAGCCTCGACCTGCTGGGCCCTGGCGATCCTTCCGCCTCAGCCTTCCGAGTAGCCGGAACTGCAGGCGCGCACTGCCACGCCCGGTTAATCCAAAATTTTAAGACTTAAATAAGTATTGAAATTATACAGAAGGGCTGCTTCAGTTAAACCCTCTAGGGTTTAACAAGGAGCCACAATGCAGCCAACTAACCACTCTTTAAATCTGTGGTTTGTTTCTGTTCCAGGATTTAAAGATGGCGCTTCTATGTTCTCAATCTTTTGTCTCCCTATCAATCTAAAGCCAGTTGATTAGTATCTAACTGCGGTTGCATGTGTCTCCTTTATTTAGGGATTCCTGGGAATGTATATAATTGTAGCAATTTGGTTGTTTACAGAGAGACAGAAGGTCCTTTGTCATTTTTTTTTTTCTCCTCCAATTCGTCCATAGGCCTCTATGTGACCAACGTATTTCCAGCTTAGTATCCAGGAAGATTTTCTTAAGTATTTTAATCTGTGTTCCAAATTTCATCAATTTGTACAGGGAATGTCTTGAAAGAAATTACTCTAATTTGTTGCATTTTTACAATACTTGATAGTTTATAAAGTGCCATGAAAACTTTATCATATTTGATCTAAATAATATCTTTAAGGTCTATAGGATATTGATACCATGACTAATTAAAAAAACCCTATATTTCAAAGTGCGCACTCTTCCCCCAAGGACAAGCTTTAGTTTTTCTAGTTAGGTCAGTTTGCTAGATGATCATTCTCAGCTTCTCTCAAAGTTTTAATGTGTCCTCACTCTCTATCAAGTGAAACATTAATGCCTTCAGAATCAGAAAGGGGCTGTCCATGCCTTAGTAAGTCAAGGAATATGAACGCAGTGGGTTTTCTTCATTTTCTGTCTCAGCTCCAGAGTAAGACTGTAGTAGTTTAGGTAGAAATTGATGAGGAACTGTCTTTTTCTTATGAAAGCAAAGAGTCAACAGAAGACAACTTGCTGTGTAGCCACATGACTCCTAGCCAGCCATGCAAGCATCTTGTCCATTCAGAATTATCCTTTTCTGGGTCTAGTCCAGATGCATTTTCCTGCCACCTTTGAGAAGCAGGTTCAGTAGTGGGGACCACTGACCCTTCTGGGGCTTTATGAGTGTACCTTTGTTCACGGCACTGCTGCTAAGTCCAGTTCTCTCATACTTATCTAGGCTGAGACAATGCAGCAACCACCTCTCTGTCTTCCTGAACATTAGCTGAACATACATTCTTCTCTGTTTTCCATTCTCAGGAGCTTTCTGGGCAGAGACTCATAAACCTACTCAGGTCTCCCAGAAGTAAATCAAATACTGGCTGCTTTTGTGATCCCTTGGTTTCCTTTCAACCTGGAAACTCCTAAGTACAGCTTTGCACAATGATTTTGTTATCAGATTCTTTTATACATCTAATCTAAAGAACTCAGCTTATTTATCTGTAAAATGGATTTAATGCTGTCTTTCTGACTTCTTCCACAGTGTTTCTGTGCCATGTCTTGCTATACTTAAATTGATTGGTGGGAAGTGTTCTTTCTGAAACCACGCTCCTGGTGACCACGTACGGAAACCTACACGTATATATTATTGCATACCTTCATAGGATTTACTGCCACCCATATTTTGATCAATAAGAATTTGTTAAATTGGCAAGGGATAGGTGGGGGATAAAGTAAAAGTTGTCAGATGACCCTTCTTGCACTCAAGATACTTGGAGGGCAATAATGGAGGGTTTGAACTCCTGGGTCCTGACTCACTGAGTGACTCTGGGCAAGATGCTTCATTTCTGCTGGCCTTCATTTCCGAAGGGTCTCCGTGACCATTTGTGGAACGGTCATAGAAACCATTCCTAAATCACAGGGCCGTTAGTAGGATCCAGTGAGCTTGTTCACATGCACCAATTTGAAGAGTGGCTGTGCATGATAAGTGCTATAGAAGTATTTCTTAAATAAATAGAAAATAGATGTTCTAATGGAGGAGATAAATGTATTTCATATAATTACATTACAATCAAACAATTGCCAGGAAAGGAGTTTTTCAAGTGCTACCTATGCTAAAGGAAGAATTAAGTGACGGGACTGAAAAACTACAATGGGTCCACTTGGCATGCAGCTGGAGTGTCACTGTATGACAGGTTGTATCTGGAGAGTCACTTACAATGCAGTGCAACTGGGTGACGGGGGCCTGAAATAGGGTGAGGAAGAATGCTCTGGGAAGGAAGACAGGCTTTCCCAGCCGTGATAGGCCATTCTATCTCTTTCTCCTCTTTCAATGACCTCTTACTTGAAATTTCTCCTTGAAAACTTGAAGTCCAAGGGGAAGAGTTTGCCTAATTTCTGTTTTCTGTTTTTGCTTGAATTTGACTGAAGATAATGCTGGCACACCCGAAAGCTGCATGGCTGCAAATATCTGCCAGTTCTATTCTTGAAAATTGACATATGTCTACATCCCACAGAGAAATGCCTTTGGGATCTGATTAGAAATAATGGAGCCCAAATGTGACCCAGGGTTTAGACTCCCAGGGGCCAAAAGTGCTTTATACCTAAGCACTGAGGCCCAGTGGGCCTCAGATGTCAAGTTCCTTTCTTCAGATGGGTGTTTATGAGCAATGATTTCCAGCCCCAAATACTTTGCTGCTCCCTTTCCAAGGGTGGCTATTCCCAAGGAAGGAATGACTTCTGCACTTGCTTTGACAAACCTACAGGTAGATTTAGAACAATGGCTCCTGTCTCAAGTAATTGCTCCTTAAACAAGTGCTCTCTTGATTGAAAAAGTGATGATTTTATTTCATTTTATTTTTAGAAAAAAAAAATCACTAAGCACTGGATGCCGAGGACAGCTGGAGTGCGTGGGATGTGGGACGCTATTTTTTCCTCTCTGCTTTGGGAATCAAGCAGATGGGTGGCTACTCGATGACATCAGGGGCCATGCACGGTGCATTCCAGCTGTTAACCACGTGAATGCGTTTACTATGGGCAAAGAAAAGAATTTCCCTCCTGCACTCCGTTTTTCCCTTGGCCCCAGCTTCCTTAAATTGTGTTTCTGGGCTGCTGAAATGACATCTTCCCTCTTCTCTCTGAAATAGGAAGCCATGGATTCTCTGTTGGGGTAAAAAATGCAAATACCTTTGTGAAATATGTGAAGAGACTTTGCAGCAGTCAGTTAACTTGAGCGGATTATAGGCTTTTAAAATGAAGCTCTTCTGTGCACTTTCTCACAAGATGGGCTGACAGGACAGAGTAGAGGTATCAGGAGAGCCGAGCTCACAACAGAGGGTAGAAAGTGACGATCTTGCAGCCACAGGGGAGAGGTCTGAGGCCTACCTACTAGCAGTGGATATTCCCCTGCTGTCAGATTGGAAACTGGTAATGAAAAGATAACACAGTGTATGCATAGTTGCACTTTACAGTTTGCAAAGAGCTCTACACTTTACACATGACAAATGTGATTTCAAATACTCTCAGCTAAACACCAACTACTGGGGCCTCGTGTGTTTGCAAGACAGCCAAGCCTTCAGACACAGGCTCAATATTTCATGGCTGATGAGATGTAAAATCCTCTCCTACGATAAAAGCGTCTGTGAATGTGTGAGTGACAAGCAGCATGGCGTCGTGAAACACGTGGGCTCTAGTCCTGGCTGTCCCAAGTCCCTGTCTGAGTGACAGTCTGCTCATCTGTTAAATGGGGATTATTCTCTCCCTTGCCCATCTCACTGGGTTGAGTTAGGTCAGAAGAAATCGTATGTGAGAAACCACCTTGAAAATTATAAAGTTTTATGTACACGTTATCAATATAACAAGTAGAGTAGTCTAAAGCTGACAGGCTCTCAGGCATGCTGTGATTCTATGGAATTGTTATCAAACAATAAACGCAGGCTTCCCAAAGGACTTGCCTCTTTGTGAAAGTGAAAACACTTGATATCACATCTCTTTTAGCATGTCCTTCAGAAAAGACTCTGAACAAAACCATGGTAGACATAATTCTGTCTCTCTGGTACTTCTTGCTTTGTATCATATTTTCCCCCTCCTCTATTTTTTCAGTTAAGCTTGACAATATCCCATAAAGCAGGTAATAAGTCAGCTCCTACACCTTTGATGAACCAACACTTAGAGACTTGAGGATTTCCCCAAGACTCAGCAACAGGAGGAACCAGGATTGGAACCCATTCCTTCTAATACCGACCTACTGAGGCATTGTCAGTTGCTTTGATTGTGGGGATCCAGCATGTTCTGGTTCAGTCTCCCTTGATGCGTTAGAACCTTTACCTACCTCTGTTTGGTCACAGAAGATTTCATCTCTGGCTTCCCAAGAGTCTCTGTGGGAGA
Organism: Tarsius wallacei; assembly: GCA_963574415.1. Taxonomy (NCBI): domain Eukaryota; kingdom Metazoa; phylum Chordata; class Mammalia; order Primates; family Tarsiidae; genus Tarsius; species Tarsius wallacei. The sequence goes on along the minus strand of CAUYQG010036462.1, from coordinate 4,197 downwards.
CTTGAAACCAGTTTGGAGTTTTTGTAGAAACTTCTCCAGTACAAGGCAGGTACTCAGGGGTGGGTGCAGACTTGATTTTACAAGTACATCTGTTCTGTTTATTTTTGCTTCTTTGCAGTATTATCAACTTCTGCTCCATATGGGTGATCCATATTGTGCCTTGGTGAAATGATACCACATTATGCTTTTATGCCTTTATCATCAAACACTACTCATGAAAAAATCACCAGGTTTGCCTAGGTTCATCTGTTCAATTTATTTTTCCCAAACTTTATTTTGAATAAAACACCTACGGTAAATGTGATTTATGTAAATGAATAAAACAAAACTGTTATATAAGCTTTTTTGACATCATTCAGTCCCATTCTGTCGGGGCGCCACTATACAAAATCCTCTGGCAACATGTTTTCCATAGGATTATATTATTTCTGAAATCACAGAGCCAAAGAGATAAAACTATAATATACTTTCAAACGCTTTAATTTAATTTTTTCTCTTCTCTCCCCAAGCTTCCCATATGGAGGAACTCCAATATTTTAAAAGAAGCTTTTACTTATGAGAATCTTTCAGCACTATTCCAAGTGCCTGTAGCTATTCCGCTCTCTCATACTCTCTGCATTTCTCTATTTTTCTCACACCTCGTTCCCTGATTTTATTTAAAGAATGGCAATCCATCTTTCTTCCCCCCCGCCTTTATTGTTATATTTTCTTACTTTGTACCCCCTGGGACCCTGAATGGAAGAATTTTCATTTTCTGAGCTTGTGCTAGGGGCCAACTCCTGTGCCCTGGATTGACACACATTATCTCACATATTCCACACACCATGCGGGCTCTGGCAGGCGTTCTTATCTCCACTGGGCAGACGGGAAATGAAAGCTCGGGAAGCTGAAGGGTTTGACCAGCTCAAGGGTGCGGTGCTAGACTAACTGGTGCCACTAAATTTGTGGACATCCATATCCACACAGGCCATCTTGGAGGATAAAATCCTTTGCACTTGCTCTTCTCATGGCAGAGACCACAGTGTGACTCTGATGCCTTAAGCAGCAGGCCATGTCTCCCGCTCACTGAGACTCACACGTGGCAGACCCATTGAATTATTTCATCCCAAGGAAGCTCACAAGGCTTTCAATATCAGCCTGTGCTAGCTCCTTTATTGTAGATAGTGAGGAAACCAAGTCCCAGGGAAAAGGTCATAGCCTACCCAAAGCAACACATCCAGCAATATGACGTGTGTGATTATGAGGTTTTTGAATCATGTATAGCATGCATTTCCTTATAATCTAACACTCTATCAAAGACCTACAGCATCCCCCAGTGAAGAGTGAACCATTGATTAATTTACTAAATATTAACTCATAAGACCTTTTAAAATACACATATTATTTCAAATGAAGTCATAGGCATTTGCATTGAGATAATAAGGGAAAGCTTTCACAAATAATATATTACTAACATATACATAATTTTGATTGTTGCAAATGTGAGCATTTAAGAACAAACATGAGTTAAACTTAATCTTTCCATCATAAACAAAAGTCATTTGATTTGGGTAACTTTGGCTCACTTCTCCATGTTTGTTGGGAGATCTTTCTAGTATCAAAATTTGAACTTGCATCACTATTGAGAAATTCACTACAAGATTTTTCAGAGTTCTTCAGATTTTACTGTAAATTTTAAACATGATATTTAAATACTGAACTCTTTAACCCAATAATTCCCTTGTGGATTACTCACCAGAAAATACACTTGCACTACAGTAGCTCCAGAGGCTATAAATCCCTGGAAAATTAAATAGAATGGTAACTTTCTATATTTTAGTTTTTCTAGTACCAGCATAGAAAGTAGCAAATATTCCTGAAAGTCTCCTACTGTAGAATAGCAGGCAGCTATAAAACAATTTTTTTAATTTAAAAAAACTCAGAATGCTCAAGTTGAATATAACTAGAGATAGGTTGGTATTTTCCATGCCATAATACCCTGTGAAATTGCCTCAGCCTAAGGTAGTCATGAGAACACTTAGTTACAATCTGTACCATCTCTGTCAAATGATAACTGCAAAGAGCAGTTGTGCATTTGGTGACCACCAAGCAGATATCATGAGCATTACTGTTTTGATACTTATTTCATTTGCTCATAATTTATGCTCAGCATCAGTGTTGGGGGTCTGTTTTAAATTATAGAGACAAAGGTTTTATGTTGTTTTCGTTTTCCTCTTTTGCCACATTTCCACTGCAGGAATATACTCTCAACAGCCTGAAAACTGGGCTGAGGACTTCTTCCCACCTCAGACCCTGATGCTCTTTGGAAAAGGTAAGCATACAGTCCTTTCAAGTCAATTGTATTTGTCATAACAATTGCTGTCCTAAAAAAGGTAGTCTTTTTCCTCCTACATAATTGATATTTGGCAAGTAACAATGCAACACCTCACCTCATTCACTGCCTGGACACTGAGGGCTTTAAAATATTGGCATCATAGGAGAATTTCTGAAATATTTTACCTTAATTAAGAGTGGGGGTACTATTCAACATAATATTGGAAGTCCTAGCTAGAGCAATCAGACAAGAGAAGGAGATGAGGGGTATCCAAATAGGAAAATAGGATGTTAAGTTATCCTCTCTGCAGATGACATGATTCTATACCTCGAAAACGCAAGAGATTGTCAAAATCCTCCTTGCACTGAAGAAAGACTTTGGCAAAGTCTCAGGGTATAAAATAAATGTGCAAAAGACAATTGCATTCCTACACCAACAATAAATAAACAGAAACCCAAAGAAGAAGCACAATCCAATTCACAATAGCCACAAAAAAATGAAATACCTTGGCATCTTCCTAATCAAAGATGTGAAAGACCTTCACAACAAAAACTACAAAACACAGCTCAATGATGACACAAATAAATGGACATATTCCATGCTCATGGATTGGAAGAATCTACATTGTTAAGATGTCCATCCTACCCAAGGCAGTCTACAGATTTAATGCAATACCCAGTAAATTACCAGCAGCATTCTTCTCATACCTGGACATGATAATACAAGAATGCATATGGAAATACAAACTACCATGAACAGCCAAAACAATTCTCAGCAAAACAAACAAACAAAAAAACCAAAAACAAAGTGGGAGGGATCACACTCCCAGACTTTAAAATTTATTGTAAAGCTGCAATGATTAAAACAGCCTGGTATTGGTACAGAACAGGCATATAGACCAATGGAACAGAATAGAGATTCCAGAAGCAAAACCTCAATTTCTCAACCAATTCATCTTCAACAAAGCCTCCACCACGAACCACTGGGGAGAGGAGAACCTATTCAGTAAATGATGCTGGGAAAACTGACTGACTACATGCAAAAGAGTAAAACAAGACCCCTACCTATCACCATACACAAAAATCAACTCGAAATGGATCAAAGACCTAAACATAAAACCTCAAACTGTAAGAACCTTAGAAAATGCAGGGGACACCTTTATGGAAATTGGAACTGGCAACCCAATTTCCCAAATTTCCAAAACTCCAAATGTCTATGCTATAAGAGATAAGTTAGACAAGTGGAACTTCATCAAACTGAAAATCTTCTGCAAAGCCAAAGGAACCATCAAGAGAGCAGGGAGACAGCTTGGGAAAAAATATTTACCAACTGTGTAACTGACAAAGGCCTAACATTGAGTATCTGCAAGGAACTCAAACATGCCAAAGCGAAAAAAAAAAAAAAGCCTCATTACAAAGTGGGCAAAAGATATGAAAAGACACTTCTCAAAAGAAGACACATGAGCAGCCAACAGATACATGAAAAAATGCTCAGCCTCACTAGTCATCAAAAAAATGCAAATTAAAAAAAAATTTATTTTAAAGATGTGGAGTAAGGGCAACCCCTTCAGGTCCCCTCTCACTGTGGGATCTTTTCTGTCTTCTCAATAAATGCTGCTTTCAAAAAAAAAAGATGTGCGGTACAATTCAGGATTAGGTATACAAATACTCATTATGCAGATACCCTTGATGAGGTGTGCCCCCCCTTTTCCCTGGCAGTTTCCCACTACTGCCAATTTCATCTCCCCACATTCTCTCCAGCAGCTGTTGCTTTTTGAGTTATTGATGAAGGCTATCCTGACTGGAGTTAGGTGGTATTTCAGTGTGGCTTTAATTTGCATCTCTTACTGGACTGGATAAAAAAAAGTGGTACAAATACACAAT